>WWET01001156.1:133591-167006 GCA_011038615.1 Limnodynastes dumerilii
CTTCATATAAGCAGTTTTCTATCGTTGCTGTTCTTTATAAAATCCTTTACTTTTGTCCAGTCATTTAAAAAAAAAAAAAAAATTCTGTGCATTTATAAAGCTTTAAAAAATGATCTTCCGACTCTCTCGAGAATGGGACATTTCTAGAAGAAGTTAGTTATTACAAAACCCGTTGAATATTCCTCACAGGTGAGCTGTTACTCCATTTTGTTTCCTTATTTAAATGTGAATAATTAACAACAACAAAAATATATTTGTACATACAAACAATGAATACCACGGCTTTACAGTAAAAAATATATTAAATATTTTAACATCATAATACAATTTGGGTAGGACATAAAAATGTTAAAACAGAATCATAAAAATTATCAGCACAAAATGAATATTTATAACTTTGTAAAGGAAATATAACAATTGGCAATATTAAATTTACACACAACTGGCAAACTGTTTAGAGAAAAATAAATAAGACATTTCCAAACAACGCAAAGATGTAAAAGCATTATCTGCAATTATCGTCCAGTTCTCTGTTTATTTCTTAGGTATTCATCTCCTGACCTGTATATAAAATTCATAGTTTCAGAAGTGACATGTGCTAGCCTTGGACAACTGGGGATAAGGCATATTTCCTGACCTTGTAACTATAGCAACCACTTGGTGATTGGGAGCAAAAAGCAAGCATCTCTTCTTTAATACTGAATGCTAGTATATGAGATTGTATTCTTTGTTTGTTGTTCTGCCTGTATTTACATGCCAACGTAAAAAAAAAATGGTGTGCATTGCTTTAAAACACTGAGCTAATTGTCTACCTTTAATAATGATCTCACCCCTAAAAGAAATATTATTTTAGTTTTATATTACAATTAATTACTACTATATGCATATATGAATGAACTATACTTATAATGCTACTGTGTATTTTTATTCTTGCTTGTCTAAAACTGTAATTAATTCTACTAATTATATTGTTTCAGATATATCTGCTCTTTTTAATATTATTTAAAAGAGGAATATTTGAAATTCTAAAAATTTGTTTGACAAATGTAGAACTGTTTTCATGAAAAAATAATATTAAAAAAAAACTTAATTGGTGTTTTACTACCTATGCTCCCTTGAAAATGAGTTAGTAGGCTAGAAATAATCTACATACTATTTAGGCTGCATAGTGAAAATGAGAAATGCAACATTTAAATCACAATCATCACTGAATTCGATTCAATCAAAAGTCAATATTGTGATGTTAATGTATTTGCTTAACTGTATATTTATTTTGGTAGGAAACAATGCAGCTTTTCTTGGTTATACGGTCTCTTTATTAGGGAAGGGCTACCTCTGTAGGTCAAAGTTGTCATTACGGAGAGAGTTCAACAATGGCCTGCTCGCTTCCTTTGATTCATTGCTCTCTTGGTACAATTTATATGTTTTATATGTATTTTATTTACCAGACTTTAGAACAGACATTTCAAATACTTCTTTATAAATAGACAAAAATAAAAAAATTTTAAGAGGAAAAACTACTGGGCAATTTTGCCAGCTGTAATTTTTTCCCCCTCTTTTAAAACTTTAAGCATTCTTCAAATATTAAGAGCAGTATTAAAATGTGGCTGAATATATTGCAATAATTTGTTTAGCTTAAGCAATTACAGTTAGTCATTGACTTTAACTAAAATAATTACTGCAAATTTAAGACAAGTAAAATGAATATTACTGCACCATAATTTTTTGTCATATAAAATTAACTAGATTGTACAAAGTTTAGTACAAAGAAAAAAAGCTTGCCAACATAACATCATAAACTTGGTATTTGCCAGACATACATGTAATGGCATCTGTATTTGCAGAAGATGGTTGATCTTATGGAATGTGGTGAATCTCGTCACCGTGGACCTGATTCACACTTAAGAATTCTTATGATTTTAGGTGCGTCTATTTAAGAACGGATGCACTGCGCTTGTGTAGTAACTTTTATACGCTGTTTGCGTTGGACTTAAGTCCAAATTCCGTGCTTATACACTACGAACTTAAAATCTGTAGGTTCGTAGTAACATATGCAAAAATGGGCGTTCCATGCATAATGAACTCAGCAGATACGAACATTTGGGTGGAGAGAGGCATTTAAATGAGCAAATTAAGGCACAGTTATGCAGATAAGTTCCTAAGTAGACGCCCTACGCATTCAAACGCGAACCTACAATTAAGGGAGCCCTATGGCACTCGTAAGTCACATAAGAACCTGAAAACCGGCGGCGTGCCCAGGGAGTTTCATTGCTATTAGTTGCGTATATTTAGGAACCTATCGCGTTCTTAAGTGTGAATCAGGTCCTGTTTTCTTATGATGCCTAATATCATCTAGACCAGTGGTTCCCAAACTTTCTCAGTTCAAGGCACCCTTAGGGTCTCCATATTTTTTTTCAAGGCACCCCTAAGGAAACAGGAAATAGAAACATTCCGAGGCACCCCTGGGAGCCGCGGCGCACAGTTTGGGAATCACTGATCTAGGCGTAAGACTGTTCAGAGTTTGAAGCTGATCCAGATATTGAGAGTAAGGGCTAAACAGTTGCAAGTATACAGCTCAGCTAAATCATTTTAAAATGCAAGGGGTGCTAATTAATTCAAATTATATTACACAAGGAGAAAATACTTTACTTTTGCACATAGAGCTCAAATAAAGCATAACTTTATTATTAATCATGGTTGCCAACTCTCCCTGAATATCAGGGCGTCTCCCTGAAGAGTGGGTAATCTCCCTGACTCCCTGAAGTGTTGGGCAATCTCCCTGATGCTGATTCAGTTACAGAAGTCATTGCAGTATGATGACAGAATTTAGAAATTGTGTCCTATTTTCCTTGCATTAAGGTCTATGGAGGTGGCAGATGAAGAAGTCATTGATCTCCTAGACACAGTATGCACAATAAATACTGAAAATATTTATTCAGTCACATTTTAACAATCAATAAATACTGATGCTGCTATTCTTATTGGGAAATAGTTTGCCTGGCAGTGTTAGACACACCCATGGGTGGAGCTATTCATAGGACACATCCCTTTGACACTACAGGAAACACCCCTTTGGTGCAGCCTTGATAGTGCTATCAAAATCTTCCTGGTAGTGATTTGCAAAAGTAGGCAACCATGTTTTTAATCTCTAAATTAGAGTTGAGCTAGGAAACTTCACCACTCAAATCTAATTCAGATTTTACAGCTTAAATCTATCCCCCCCTTCCTTTCGGTTCAATATGGTTTTGCTCAAGTCTACGCTTGCACCTGTTGTGCCCTTATTCTTAAACAGTAGATCAGCCCCAGGGTGTGGCTAAATAGCAGATGCATGAAAATGCATCATTTTACAAGCTTTAGGTCAGGTTGTATCAAATAACACTAAATCCAAGGGACCTGATTGCACAGCAAGTATATGCAATGTGCTGGTAATGCGTACACCCTATCCAAAGTCCCATCAGTAGCATTTCTGGATAGGTATTAATGCAAATAGTGGACCGTATTCAGACCACCGGACATATTGCATATACACCCGGTGTTTACAGAAATTGTATATTGCGCATGCGTAGTCGTTTTTTAATGTAACCTACGTATCTTTTCGGTACGTAGATTGCGTATATGCAGTCTTTAAGACCAAATATACGCAATCTACGTTCCAAAAAGATATGTAGATTACGTAAAAAATGACTACGCATGCGAAAGTATACAATTTCTGTAAACACCAGACGTATATGCAATACGTCTGGTGGTCTGAATACAGCCCTGTATACCTGTGAAACATGCTAACATATATGTTCAGGCAAATAGACTGAAAGTTTTAATACAACAGCCTATACAAGTTTGTCAGTATAGTGCAGTGTGTGTTTGAAAGCATTCATTTGTTTATTCTTTAACACTGTCTAATGGCTGTTAGGTTTGTAGGACTGTGTAATAATTATGCATAGGAACTTTTATTGAATGAAACGCTTTTCCATAAGTCACTAACATCAGCCCTGATGCTGGATTTTAGGAGTTAGCGCTGTTGTCGCCGACAATTTTCTTGTTCTAATATAGCACAACGCCCACTTACACTAGCAAAGAACACAGGTGGATTAGCCATTTGCTGGACACAGGTACAATGCTAACAGTCATTGGGGTAGATCCTGAACTAAGTTTTCCGTACGTTTACTCGCGTAGCGTATTTTCGCGTACGTACCTTCTATACACTCCCCTAGGCACACCCCTTTAATGTACGTATTTTGTCAAGATACGCTTTTCAAACCCTACCTTAACTTTTGCCAACGTAACCGCAGTGATCCGCTCACGTACGTATGGCCAACACATAATTACGCAGCTAAGCACGCCCATTCTATACACTTTAAATACAAACCCCCGCCTACTTAACGTATTTCAGACGTATTTTGGACTAATGTAAAATTGGCACGCCCACACGTAAGTATTTACGTGACACATACGTGAATGGCCCATACGTTCACAATTACGCTACGTTACTGAGCGTATTTTCTATGGTGCACATGCGCAGTACATACCAAAAGTTGATTTTACGTCTCCGCCACTCGTAAATTCGCTCACAAGCGTTGTTCTTGATCTGGTCTATTGTCCTAAAATAAGTTTAGCTCTGGATCAGTCCCAAGGTGTTTCAGACTTTACACCAACAATAATAAAAAACAGCACAGTAACAATATAAAAAAGCAAAATATGCAAATAAGGTAATATTTTAAAATGACTATTAAATACTTTATATTGTATGTATTGTGATATATATAAAATATGTATATAAGCTTAATATCAGAATGCTGGCCAGAAGACTAAGAAATAATACTAATATATACTACAATATAATAATATAATAAATCTGGGCATAATTGCTCAAATGCAGGTATGTGCTTACTGTATCCACATGCTGCAAAGGAACAACATATTTACATATTACTTTATCTACATTATAGCAACCGAAAAGTCCTCAAACATTTACAGAAAAACAAGTAGATGTCAGGCTTGAAGACTTGCAAAGAGTAATCATCAAAGAGTAATATCATTCAATGGATTCAAACAGAATGGGTTAATGGGGCAGATCCTGAACTACGCATTTCCGCGAATTTACGTGTGGTGCACCGCAGAAAATACGCACATTCACGTAGCGTATTTTCAAACGTATGGGTAATTCACGTATTGCTAACGTAAATACTTACAAGTGGGCGTGCCACATTTACGTTAGTGACCAATACGTGCGTTTTACGTGAAGAAGGCGGGGGGTGGTATTTAAAGTGTACAGTATGGGCGTGCTAAGCTGCGTACGTTCGCGTAGTCTGTACGCCCGTTAGCGGACGTATGCTGTTACGGTTAGCGGACGTATTCTGTTACGTTAGGAAAAGTTAAGGTAGGGTTTGGGTCGCGTAATTTGAGAAAATACATCCGTGCAAGGGGTGTGCCGTGGGGAGTGTATTGACCTTACGTGTACGAAAATACGCACCGCTAAAATACGTACGCACACACGTAGTTCAGGATCTACCCCAATGTCCTTTATCTGTTCACATAAACCTGTAACAGAGAACATAGAAACATAGAAAGTGACGGCAGATAAGAGCCACATGGCCCATCTAGTCTGCCCATTTGTTCATTCAAAACTATACTGACCATAGACCCTATTTACCCTCAACAGTGCAAAGCTGTCAGTTGCTGGTAAATTCACTTGACTCCAAAGATGGGAATAAGCGTTAAGTACACTTATTCCCTCCTATTAATAAGTAAAATTTGTGGATTTTAATAAGCGCCTCATAGAATCCGCAATGCTAATTCACAAAAATATCACAGCAACCAGGCATTGTGGTGACTTGAATCGGGCCCATAGAATAGTCTAACCTTCCAGAAGCTGTGAGCTGTCCACACATGCAAATACACAGGTCACAAGCCACTCCCATCCAGACTCACCTCACGCCCCCTTGCTATAGGACCCAGCTATCTTTACTTACACCCCTGAACGTGGACACTGATCAACTTCTACATTTGTGTCTAAACAAAATGCCTACCTTTCTTAATGTCTTTTATAAGTGACATGTGCGTTTTACTAGTATTGAATAAACTCTAACAAATCTCTTTATTCAAGTATTCAGTCTGCCACCAAGGTAGAAATGAGTAACTGAGATCATGGCAGCAAAACATTAGCATCTTCTTCATTCCCTACATTTTGCTGCTCCACAAATCAAATCACAAATCACGTCGCTGAAGACTGATGCCTCTGTCTGCCTCATTAAAGTGCAACCCGAGGTTATGACAGACTTAGTTTCACAACACATAAAATGCAAATGGCTGCCCACTGCTGCAATACATTGTACAATAGGCTTAGTCTGTTATTTCTGGTATAAGTGGACAGTGGATTTATGGTTGTTTACTAAAGACATGTTGTTTTTATTAATATTATAAATCGTACTATGCTGATGCTGTATCTTTTTCAATGGGTGATACATATGTAAGTATGAGGTACTGCTACCATTTAGGAAGTAAGTTTGACTTTTAAACTTCATAGTCTTACTAGACAGCACCATTGACTCTCTGTTTACAATGGATGCACTTTCTACTAATTAAAACAAGTGTTAAAACTTTTTTTTAAATTTAAAACAAAATGGATGCTTCATGTAGAAAACAGACACAAATTGTCATGAGCACATGCATACACTACAGATGTCCAGCACAGGTTTGCATCCTCAAGATGGCGGAGCGGGACTGGGCGGCATGCTTAAAGCATGTGCACAAGGTGGGAGGTATTTAAATCCTACGGTAGGGCTTGGCTAAGCCCTCATTTACGCATTGGCCCCATTTTCAGTACAGCCTGTGTGTAAATGTTAAGGTAGGGTCATGGTAGTGGAAAGTGCTTAAGTGCAAACGGAGCGAAAGGATCTGGTCCATGGATATCATTAGGAAAAAGGACAGTTTGGGGTATTTGAAGACAAGAATGAGTTTCTCATGATCTGGTCATATCAAAGGCCTGAGGTGAGCATGATCTGTAAGTCAGTGGCCACAAGCACAACAGATAATCTGGAGATAATCAGGCAAAGCATTTGAAAAAATCCACCTTACCAATCATTATCCATGGAATGTTCTTGTTATGGTTTTGGTGCTATGTGGCAGTTGCTGGAAAAATAATTTCAATAGAAGAAATTAATGATTCTGCTGGAAGGAGGAAAACTTTCTCCACTTTAAGCCTGAAATCGCCACCACACCTCATTCCTTCTATTGTTTCTATTGGGAGTATTCAGACTTTTCCCGGTGGTTGATTTTGGCTTGTAGGATAAATTTGCGCTTGATTGTTCAGACCAACCCTAACTCTTTTAGATATTTTTCCACTTTAAGTTTATTCTCCGCCCTTACCATCACCAAGCAATCCTTCTTCAAGTCACTTATCCTCTCCCAATGGCGCACCCCCTTTGCCTTTTTGCCACCATCAACTCCCCCCCCCCTCCTCTCCTCCCTCTCTCCATGTCTGCCTCTGATTTTGCCACCGTCTTCACTTACAAAATTGACTCCATCTCCTCTACCATCATCTCCCCTCCCCCTCCATCTCCATCCTCTCATCTCCTCCAAAGCTACCCACCTATGTCTACCTTCATCCCCACCTCAGCTGAAGAAGGCCACTCCTTTCTTTTGTCGTCCCCTCCGTTAAACTGCCCACTTAATCCCATCCCCTTTAATCTACTTCGGTCTCTCCCTCTTTCCATCTGCTCTCATCTTGCCCACCTCTTCAAGTTATCCCTCTCCTCTGGCTTCTTCCCATCCCTCTTTAAACATTCTCTTGTCTTCCCCATACTTAAAAAACCCAACATTGACCTAACCTCACCCTCCAACTACCGACCTGTTCTCCTTCTCTCCTTTGCCTCCAAGCTGGTTGAACTGTCTAATCAGCTACCTCACCGACAACTCTATCCTGGACCCTCTTCAGTATGAGCTCCACACCCTTCACTCTCTCTGTCTCTCTGGCACTGTCCACTCCTGGTTCTCCTCCAATCTCTCTGTCTCGACCCCCAGCTCCTCCTCCCCAATCACTCCTCTTCCCGTTGGTGTTCCCCAGGGCTCAGTTATTGGTCCCCTTCTCTCCCCACTCTACACCTCCTCTCTGGGTGACCTCATTAGCTCCTTTGGCTTTCACTACCATCTCTATGCAGATGACACTCACATCTATCTCTCCTCACCCAACCTCTCCCCCTCTCTCCTGTCCAAAGTGTCAGATTGCCTCTCGACCATCTCCTCATGGATGTCCCAGTGAAATCGTAGTCTTCCCTCCTTCATATATCCTATCTACCCCTACTATCTCCATTGCTATTGGCGACTCCACCATCTCCTCCTCCACCAAAGCCTGCTGCCTGGGTGTCATCCTTGATGCCTCAATTTCCTTTACCCCCCACATCTGTGCCCTCTCACTGTTCTGTCGCTTTCACCTTAGCAACATAGCTAGCATCAGACCCTTCTTAACCGCAGATGCCACTTAAACGTTCATTCACTTTCTTGTTATCTTCCATCTCGACTACTGCAAAATTCTCCTCTCCGGCCTCCCTCTGGTCCATCTCACTCTCTCTGTCTATCTCTACACTGGCTTCCTGTCCCTTTCAGAATTCTCTTCAAGCTCTCTTCAAATTCTCTCCTCCTCCACAGCTCCCTACCTCTCCTCCCTTATCTCCATCCACACTCCTGCCCGTCCCCTCTGGTCTGCTGGTAACTGCCGCCTCAACTCCAACCTGATTAGTACCTCTCACTCATGCATCCAAAACTTCTCCCAAGCTGCCCCTCTTCACTGGAACAATGTACCACAACCTATCAGGAAATCCAGCACCATCCAAACCTTCAAGCACTCCCTCAAAACTCACTTCTTCAGGCTAGCCTACCCTTCCTCCACCTAAGCTTACCTGCCCTCTCATCTTCAGCCTTGTGTCTTTTGTTTATTCACCCCCTCCCACTTAGCATGTTAACTCTTATGAGCAGGGCTCTCCTCCCTCTTGTCATCACCTCTCTACCTTGTCCTCATTAATTCCCACCTTTTTTCTCTACTGTCTATCTGCTCCTGCACACATATTCTGCATCTTGATTTTTCATACATATTGTTCTGCTATACTTGTACTGTATTTTATTTTTGCATTGTACTTGTATTGTATTACTTATTTATTTGAATGTGTACCCTGTTTGTTAATTGTGTTGTATATGTACTGTAACTACTGCCTTTGTACAGTGCTGCAGATACCGTGTGGTGCCTTATAAATTAATATTATTACTAATAATAATATAAACAATCCTTTTATCACTTTCTGGGTCAATGAAGACATTAAAAATTATATCGGTTATTTCAGCAAAGTTCCGTCCGAATGTTTAAAAACTAGGATTACTATAGTAATCCTAGCGTAACATTTGGAGGGCGCATGCGTGCGTAAATCACCTGACGATCTTAAATCTGGATCCGGTCCAGAATCATTAAACTATCACTGGTTGAACCACCAGCAGAGAAATTGAATTTAGCCTTTGTGTAAAGATTTGTAGCAATTGATGACTGGTTTACATTAAAGTGCATGTTTGAACAAGCACCAACTGATATCAATAATTGTCATTGAACATGATCCTGACATGGGACAAGGGCCCGTATTCAGAGTAAATGAAAGACCACATTTACGCAATCTACATAAGAAAAAAGATACGTAGATTATGTTGAAAAATGACTACGCATGCGCAGTAGTAAAAATCGCTAAACACCGGACGTATATTATATACGTCCGGTACTCTGAATACGGGCCAAGATGCTTAATTAATATTCCAATGCTACATGCGAGCATAGGTACGTGGGAACTGACAGAATGAAAAATAGCTAGAATCCAACCCAAATGCTCAGAATATAAGTGAAAATTGTAACTTAGGATCTGGTCCATGTTGTTTTTTTTGGTGTTGCCAGTGTGCTACCACAAGTTGTGTGACTTTATCAGTTTTCATGACATCACATTTGGTTGCATGTTTATTGCACAAGAAAACAGGTATCAAGAAGAACTTCTTAGACTACTTGTAAATCTATGACCAAACTCCTGACCAAAAGCCCATCAGATGTTCACAAGACAAAAAAAAAATCAGGCTTTGCATCACTTATGTGATCAGTATCGCAATGAATCAATGTACATAATTGGAGATTGTTAGAAAAATAAAATTTTTGTCCAAATTCATGAACATTAACAATAAAGGTTTAGATCATGCTTCCGTACTGGGAGCATTATCTGATCAATAAGATTGGAAAACGTCCACTTTTTGCAATTGTGCACATGCCGTGAATCTGTGCAAGGGGAAGGTATTTAAATTATTTTGTAAGTACATTCTACAGCTTTGAAATAGAAGGTTTGTTCTTTTTATACTTAATCCCAGCGCAGTGGGAGCAGCCAGAGGAAAATGTAGTATTAATAGTTGCTCCACCAGAGCAACTGGGTTGATAGTTAGGAAAAAAGGTTTATTTTAATACTTTCAATAGGTTTCGGCGCTGGGAGAGAAAGATAGAGAAAAAAGTTTTTTTTTAATACTTTCAATAGGTTCCGGCGCTGGGAGAGAAAGATAGATTAGGAGAAAGGTTGCAACTCGGTTGCAGACCGTGTAAGTGAACGCTAATTATAGAGGTATTAGCTCCCTTCTAATGTGTCCAAAAAAGTAGGAGATTTAAAACTAAGGCTGGAAGGATTTGTTTAAGCTAGATTTGCGGCAAAACAGTTTCTGAAAGGTCTTATAGGATGGAGCCGCTGTCAGCCTGGGACTGACTAGCGGTTCCCTGATACACTCAAAAGACTGCTTCTAGCAAGGGGGGCGCATCCAACGTGTTTCAGCCACTACTGGCCTTTGTCAAGGATTCTACAGCTTACCAGACTTCCCGTGTGTGCCTATTTTAAGTGAGGATACAGTGGAAATTATAAGGTAGGGGTAAGTTTGTGGGAGTGAGGGAAAACTTGATTCAGCAGAAAGCCAGCAAGGATTGTAAGTCTGCTATTGGTCCAAAAACGTTCAGTTATGCCAAGGGCTAGCATAGTGCTATACAGTGCTACCATGTGTGCAGAAGGTGCAGTCTTTAGGGGGCCAAGGAATTAGAGGAAGGTAAAGCAATGCATCCCCTCTGTCTACACCATCTCTATGATCCCCACTCTGCTCTCACAAGAACTGAGCTTTGACTTCCTCTGCATATACGCATAGCCCACAAACACAGAAGAAACATCACCAAGTTCACTCCAGAATTTTTATATGGCTTGAGCTGTTGCCATGCTCTGTCCCTGGGGCTGTGTATGAAGATTGCTTAAGAGCATTGCTTGTGCATACAGCATATTTCACCTTAACCATCAAATTATAGAATAGACTATTCATGGTCAATATTTTTCATGTGCTCTGCTATATTTAATAGCATCTCCTATAAAAGAGTATTCAACTATATTGTTCTATAAATGTTAGTTATCTTGGGCAAAACCAGGAGATGTAAAGCAAAAACGAGTACTAATATTTCACTTTTGTGTTAAAGTTTATTTTAAAGAAGTGTATGGTTCAGTTTCTGTATGCATAGTCTCCGAGGGACCTATTTAGCACTCTGCAATTTAGAGCTGTCATCTTTACTTGTTTTCACTTAGAGATAAATGTCAACTTTTCTGAGCACTGTCTGAGAGTAGGCTTGAACACGCACACAGATATACATATATATACACAACATATAGAAAGAGAGTGACAGAAAGTGCCAGAATGCTCTTTTTCTTTTCATTCTTGTTATTTGAATTTTTTGATTTCTTAAAGTTTCTACAGCTCTTCAGTAGCTGTAACCAAAAGAATAGGAAGCCGTAGGAAAGAAATGTAATATTATTGGACTGCATCGAGGCTTCCCAAACGTTGTTACGATAGGCTAGTTACACAAGCCTCTTGAGTAAAGCTGGTCACACACTACAGCGATTATTAGCACTGGGATGATAATCTGATTACAGGTATTTCCCAATTGATTATCGTCCCGAGGGGACGATATCTTGTAGTGTGTGTGCAAGTCTGATTATCGGACCTTGTACCTCCACCTCCTGGCTGCAATTTCCCCATCTGTCTCACTGAGTTATACAGATGGAGAAACTCCAGCCAGAAGGTGGAGATGCCACACACTGCTGTCAACCAGCCCTTTAGAAAGCTGCAGAACAGGTTCTGCACAGAGAGAACACAGCACTATGCAGCCTGTCAGTGTGAAAGGTTTTGCACAGTGTTCTCAGTTTTTTTTTCATTCATACATTTTTTGTTTAGTCAGCCAATAGGCTGCAAGGTTGACAGGATTCCCAACCAATCAGAGCGAGACTGCAGCCATCCAATAGGCTAGCTGCACAGTCTCATTTAGAAATTATCGCTCCCAGCCCCTGCTTAGTGTGACACCGATATTGGGACCTTTCCCTAGGGGAAAAATCGTCCTTAATATCTGCCACCACACACTGGGAGTGATAATCTCTCTAGTGTGTGGCCACTTAAGAAAACGTAACTGTAACATCTGCGCATGTGTACACCAGATGTTACGCTGCAGATCTCCTGGCATGCACACTAGGTGATTCCCTCCGTTTACCAAAACTCTGCAAGGTGGGCGAGGGAAAACCATGCATATGATACAATATGGGCTGGCTGTGAGACTCCTGTGCGGATCAGACTTAAAATTGGTCTGTTGCAGCATAACTGCTGCAATATCTGCTCATGAGAGAGGTGTGACGGACTATCAGACCTCCATACATACGGAACATGTGCAGGTTCTGGATCCGGTCCATTAACATTATGGATGCAAAGTACATTAAATTGATCATATGTGTTACTGTATGTATACACATGTATACCTATATTACAGAAATCCCACTGAATGTTCAGTATATACAGGAGCGTGTAAGTAAAAAGATGTATAAAAATAAAGCAGAGCTATGCAAATCCTTTGACTCTAGGATACGATCACATTAAACATCATCACCTGGCTAATTCACTTGGGGAATTGCCTTGTTTCACAGTGGAAGCATATAGATGCTGCCTGTATATTGCACACAACCACTAAACATTCATAATTATAAAACTGTCATTTAGACTCCCAATTCTTATTCTGTTTGTGCAATTTAAATTTTTATATTTATATTCAGTATGATTTTATTGTAACTATCAACTCTGGATCCCTAGTTTGTAATTATAAGCTATATTGGTGGCAAAAGTAATGAATGGGTTGATCCAGAGCTACGGCCGCCGTAGTTAATACGGCGGGCGTAGGCGTAAGATAGGCTGAAAAGCCGATCTACGCACGCACCGGGCAGATGTTGCCCGGCGTAACTACGGCAACGTCTGATCGTGGATCGGGCGTCCGTAGCACCAGCTTAGTAACGCTGGAGGGGGCTTCCTCCAGCGTTACTATGCTGAGGTTAGTGCAGGGAGGCAGGGGGGAGGGAGGGTAATGAGGCTGGGAGGGCGGCGTTATCGTACTAACGCCGCCGTCCCAGCATATTTACACTCCCTTACGCCGGCTGAAGTTAGGGTAGCCTTCAGCCAGCGTAAAGGGAGTGTAAATATAATAGGGCAGGGAGAATGTCAGGGGAGTCCCACGATGTAACGCTGAGCAGACTGGATGGGCCATGTGGCTCTTACCTGTTATCACTTTCTATGTTTCTATGTCACTCTGTGATCAATGCAGCTTGTGGTCTATATATATAGAGTTTTGCGAGTGCAGCGGATTTTAGCTCATGTGGCAGTTTTTAGCATTGCACATTCCCAGAAAATCAACACACATTAAGTGCAATCGCTGTGAACACTTAATTTTACCAACAAAAATACACACAGCTCTATATCTATCTGTCCTTTCTTCCTGCATCTGTGTATATAAAAAGAAGAAAGAAGGTCGATGTTACAGAGGTATGTCGCTGGGGAGCACAGGGGAATCCATAATTGTTTTAACAAAATCCCTATATTCAGAATAAGCTAAGAAGCGCTATGACACTCTCCATGCCACACAGTTTCATGTACTGATATTTTTACTGGTTCAGTGTGAGCTCAGTAAGGTAAGAGGGTTCAATGCAATTCAAGGGGTACAAGAAAAAAATGAACACTGTAAGGACACACAGACTTAAAAGAGGTAAGAGACAATGCTCCTGAAAAAAACACATTTTACAAAAGACCCAATTCAGTATTAGAAGTCAGGATGCAACAGTGTTAAATCAAGCCAAAAAAGCAGATATAGACAAGGAACGTTGGCTTTAGCCCTCATTAGTATTGTGCCATCTGGGCCCTAATGACCCCCCACTAACTCCCAAAAATGTGTTAGTGAAATAAAATAAACTTGTTCCATCTACAACATTTGCCAAGCAACAGAAGAATTAAAATCACCCAAATTTTGGTTGTAAGGGCTAGATGAGAGAAAATCAAACCTTTAAAAAATAAAATAAATTAAAAAACATAATTATAAAATATAGAATCATATCAAATCAAATATAACTAACACACATAGTACAACATGTAAAGCAATAGTGTAAAAATAGTACATTGGTGGCTAGATAGTATTTATCTAGATAGTACAGTAGATAATATTCAGAACTATTGGGATATATTGTTCAGTAATAATTGTATTACAATATGAAGTGAAATAGAGTAAATATGCGAAGAAGAGAATGGTTTATGCTTTTGAACTTGTCTGTGTAGTTTAATGAGTTTGACACATAATGTGATTAAATATCAAGAATACGGATTTGGCAAAACTTCCAGCGTTTTAACAAGCATGTTCCATTATGTTAACATCATAACTCAAATATAGGTTTATTAACCCCCAGTACTTTCATCATCGATGATAGCTCCAAATGTTCTATGGCAGTGCCGAGACAGTAATATCAAATTTTAATAACAAATTTTCTGTTCCATCAGGGCTTTACCAATGGGAAACATAAATTGCTATGACTAACCATTAGTTGTTAGAGAAGCAATCTGACTTCTCCACACCCTTATTTTAGTGTATCTGCTCCTCTTCTCAGCAGTATTAATGATAGCATGAAAGGTCACATGACAAATGAGTGACAAAAATATCAAACCATATTAGCCTTTAGCTTTATCAGTGTATTGCAGAGATGACAGAAAATTGTATTTTTTCCCCTGAATAATTTTCTGTTCTATTTTGCTGGCAAGACTGAATTAAAGCAGAATGTTTGCCTCTGTCTCTCTCTTTTTTTTTTTTTGACAAACTTGAAGTAATAACGTACATTAATAATAAAGAGCATTCACAAAGATATAGGAGCTTACTGTCACATTCCTATCTAGAAAAAGCTGACCTTAATGTATAGTGTTAAACCTCACCAAGACAACGGTTATTAAATCACAGACGTCACACTGATATCTTGTAATATAAACTGGTCATAATAAAAAATATATAGCCAGGAAAAATATTTTGATTTAATTAATTACGTAAGAAATATAATGAATCACAGCAGTAATGTCTATTTATTGGTCTGTCAACATATAAATGTAGCAAACAGTAATTATTTATTTATATGCTAATCCAAAAACAGAACATGTCGCCTATTAATGTAGCTTATTAGTTACTTGATGATTTTGTAAGTGACTGACAGACAGTGAACATTTTCAAAATATTTTAATCATAAAGGACCGTGTCCAGAACTAAAAACGCCAGCCAGGGTGTCAGATCGTTCAGCGCATGTATGCGGCTAATGTTACGCATGATGTTCAGCGTTCCATATGTTAGGGAGTGGCAGTCTTCCGTACGTTCTAGCATACGCATTGTAGGTGTGTGTGGGGGATTTTTTATTGTACAGTATGGGCAGGGTTAGGACCTTCCGTATGTTAGTGCATTCCGTACGCACAGAGATCCGTGCATAAAGGTTAGGGCAGGGTTATGGACACGGAAGTCAGCTAAAATCTGCACGTGAGAGGGGAGTGTCATGGGGATACACTGGCTTCTTGCGCAAAGACTTTAGAAAGTCAATGGGCCTGATCCAGACTTAATACCGACAGGCAATTTACACACGCTACTGTTACTCATCGCAACTCTCGGACGTAACCTGTACGTAACTCAATAGGGCGTGACATCCCAACGCAAGCCGATTATACGCATTGTGGGCGGAGGGAGGCGTTTCAGTTGTACAGTATGGGCTGGGATAGGCACATACGTCCCACCAGAGTTACGCAGGTGTAGGGTACTGAACACGTAAGTCAGCTAAGTTACGTACATGAGAGGGGAGTGCCGGGGGAAGGGCATTATCCTTGGTAGTGCGTAACCTAGGTACGCATGCATACGTAAAATGACCTTAGGTCTGGATCAGGCCCATAGTGCTGCAGAAATCACTCTTAAATCTGGATCAGTCAAAATATTTTGTATTCCAAAATTTTACAACACAAAGGTCCCTGTATTTGAGTTAAGCAATGCAGATGTTTTACACAAGCTACAATATGTCTTCATTTGTGAAGGAACCCAATAATAACTAAGGACCTGATCCAGAACTGTGCTTATACCTTATTGTTTTTTTTGGGTGTCAGCACAGTAATTGTTAGCCCTGTGTATGTGCACAACGAGCACAATAAAAAGTCAATGCTTATTGGCTCATGTTCGTCTCCATGTGATCCGCACTAGTACAAAGGGGTGTTCTGCTATAATATAATTAGAGAGTGGATGTTATAATGCAGCATCAGCCCTGATTCCCTGCACTTCCTCCTAAAATTCTGCACCAGCTCATGGCAGATTTTTTTATGATTTTTTTTTCACTAACAGAAGCCCGAATTTATCTATAACAAATATTTTTAAAATAGCCCTAAACACCTAACAATTATTTAACAGTGTAATTAAAAAAGAAAACTTTTCTTTGTTTTTTTATTAAAAAGCAGATATTGCTCAGGGATTTTTTTATATAGATTTTTTTTTATAAATTATTCCAATGTATCTTAATTATAAAAACATTAAATAAATTGAAAGCAACATGGTATAACCCAGGAGTAACTTTCCTCACTTCATTTCAAGCTCCTTCTTAAGTCTGAATCAGGGCCAATATCTTTATTTTAACAAATGACTGAGGACCGGAATTAGATGTAATAGTTAATTCTGTGTATAGACTCTGCAACAGAGATTAACGCATGTAATTATATAACCCAAATACCGCACATAGGAGAAAAGGCACTCCCCCTGATCTACAAAGTGTGGCTGGTGGATCTGTGTTCCCTAGCACTCTACTTTAAGTATTTTGCACAGATCTCAGTCGTTAGTTCATACATAAAGGCTAAATCCGCAATACAATTTACATGCTTAAGCACACCCACCATACACATGGTGGGTAGCCGAGCTTCCCTTGCGCAGGATTAGTTCCTCACGGAACATAGCCACACGATGCTGCGTTCCAATTTGGACAAATACTTTGGATCTGATTCACAGTTAAGAAAATGCTGCTTTTTAGGTGCGCATATTTAAGAAGGAATATACTGCGCATGCGTAGTACCTTAATAAATGCAATTTGCGTCAGACTTAAGAACGGGGTGGCTCTGAATCACCATTACGGACCTATTTCCTCAAGGTTCTTAATGACTTAAGAAGGAAGGGGCGTGCTGGAAAAACATAAAAACTAAGATAAGAAGATTGGGTGGAGGGAGTCATTTAAATGAGGTAATCTGGGCACAGTTAAGAGAAAACGTTCTCAATTAGCCGCCTTACACAGACAACTACAACCCTAAAGATAAGGTAGCCCTATGGCATTCATAAGTCAGTTAAGAAGCTGAAAAATGGAGTGTGTCAGGGGAGTTGCCTTGCGACTGCGTATAATAAAAACCTAAATCATTCTTAAGTGTGAACACAGTCCTTTATTATACATAAGACTAGGAGCATATCATGAAGGAGCTAAATTTTAGGAGAAAGTGCAGGGAATCTGGGCTGTTACTGCACTCGCAGCAGCACTAAAATGTCCTATTTCTTATTGTTATTTAAGGGAACACAGACGTATCAGATACTTTACAGCTGCCATTTTGTGATTGTGCCTGTTGCACACATGAGCAATGCTAATACGCACTGCGATAGAACCAGAAAATAGGTGGATCAACTCCTGGATCTGACCCCTTATGAATTCAGCTTAACTAATAAGGGGGTGATCCATTTTCAGAATATGATATAAAGGACACTGGGATAAGACAACATTGTTATTGTTGACTGTACAAAGGTAAAACCTTACAGTTATCTATGAACATGTAATTCTGAGTTTTCCAAATGCAGGAACACAAATATAATAGGGAACCTTTCCTTTTCCTTTTAATATCTGTTTGTATTCAGAAGAATGTGTACTTTTCAGTTACATGATGGAAAGCGTGACTAAAACACATGCTCTGTGATTTCTTTTAAGTTAATGTTTCTTGTGGTCAATTGAAAACAGTGCAATAAATATATACATTAGAGAGGAAGTGGTTGAGAGAAAATAAAACGTGATTGTGGTATATGTTGAACATACACATTTCCTTACGATAGTAACATACATTAATGTAAGATACGATACAGGGTCTCAGTATAAATGTAAACTGTAGTAAATACATCGAACACAAATCTATTTTCTCACATTTTTTGTTTTTGTGTGCTAGAAATGAAAATTCATGAACCTCTTCTAAGTGCAACACAAATAAAAAACCCATTTATGTGAATATGGGAGAGACATGTATGTATGTCATACAATTATGGTTTTGTCCTTTTAGTTACAATGCACTGGACTATATATTTGCCTGTTTATCAGTCTACCGGCCCATCTATCTGTCCCTCCATGTGATTCCGAGGGTCAGATTTGCTAAGCTGCGGGTTTGCAATAGTGGAGATTTTGCCCATAGCAACCAATTAGATTCTAGCTCTCACTTTCCTATTACATACTAGAGAATGTCAGCTAGAATCTGATTGGTTGCAATGGGAAACATATCCACCTTTCCAAACCCGCAGCTTAGTAAATCTGGCCTCGAGTGTCATGATAGTTTATGGCAGCAAATTGCTGGAAGCCCCTCTTCCTGGAGGATCACTGACAATTATTAGTAACAACACTGCTGGCACAGAGGCTCTCTCTCGATGTGATCCTTTTATATGGACATGTTTACATCAGTGCAGAGCCGCACCGTGGAGTCATTTAGACGCAACATTGAGAAGGATCCCTAAAGGTAGAAGTAAAATAGATGGCACTGCAATGCACACAACTGAGGAATATATATGCCCAGTGTACACTGCTGATGGAAAAGCTAGATCACATATATGTCTACTGGTGACATTGCTAAGTGGATTTATGTTTCTCTGATTTTTTACCTGTGTGACCTTTGAACATTTTCTATACTTGTTACACCTATCATTTGTTGCAAACAATGGGGTAGATCCAGAACTCCGCTTGCAATCCATTTACTAGCGTAGCGTATTTACGCGTGCGTACTTTCTACACACTCCCCTAGACACACCCCTTGAATGTACGTACTTTGACCGCTTTCCGCTTTCCAAACCCTACCTTAACTTTTGGCCACGTAACCAATGTCGTCCGCACACGTACGGATGGGCAACACGGACTTACGCAGCTAAGCACGCCCATACTGTACACTTTAAATGAAAACCCCCGCCTACATTGCGTATTTTAGTTTACTTTTGGCACATGTAAAATTGGCACGCCCACACGAACGAATAATACGTGAATGGCCCATACGCTCAGAGTTACGTTACGTTACGTAGTGTATCATCTGTCGTTTGCATGTGCAGTACATACAAAATCGCGATTTTACGTGCCCACCAGGCTTAAATTCGCACAGAAGTGTTGTTCTGGATCTGCCCCAGTATTAGAGTTGAGTAATGTTTCCTAGCCCAAGTCTAACGAAAGCCCCATACACTACAGTTTTTTTAAACGATAATCGTTCAAAACACCCGTGAAAGGAGTGTTTTGAACGATATCGTGCAAGTGTGTACACTAATCATGCCTGATCGTTGTAAAGTACACAAAATCGTTTGATCGCATCTTTTAAAAAGTTTGATATACACGATCAAGCCATTCAGTACTGAAGGCTCAAAAGAAAATCGTTTGTAGTGTGTATGCAGCCTGATTGGCAATAAAAATGTTGTGTAATGTCGTCCATCGTTAAAAAAAACTGTAGTGCGTATGGAGCTTAAGAGTTTTAAAGTAAAGCTTGTCAATGGACCTGAACCAGACGTAAGGTCGTTTTACATATACATATGTACCTAAGTTACGTGCTACTAAGGACATTGCACTCCCTCTGGCACTGCCCTCGCACGTATATAACTTAGCAGACTTACATGTTCAGAACCGTTCTGTAATGCTGTGTCATACGTGAGCGCCTAACCCAGCCCATACTGTACAATTTAAAAGCTTCCCTGCGTATTTTTAAATTGCGTAGAGATACGTACGGATGTCGTGCGGTGTTACGTACAAGTTATGTAACATGTTACGATGAGTAACATCGGCTGTGTGTATATGCAGTGTGTTCCCACAGCCAAATTTATGCATGCCGTATGCATAAATTGACTGTCGTTATTAAGTATGAATCAGGCCCAGTATCTGTGTGCAATAAGCAAAAGCTAAGTGTTCTCCCTGCATACAGAGAATAACATTTATTTGGAATTTCGAAATTGTTTTGCCCAGGTGTAAATTTTCACCTGTTATTTTTAAAGTCTGGATCCAGAAGAAAAGAAGAAGAAGAGGAAGAAAAAGAAAGAGTAGAAAATGTTTAATCTCTTGTTATTGGACCCTCTATGATGTGCTCCTACTTGCCACTACTTGCTAAGAATACTCTATGAGATCAAAACAGTTTAATAGAGAGAATGCCATTTGGCAAGAAAGATTATAAAAGCCTGGACTGGCAGGCTCCTTACATCAGGAAGCAAAGGGTTAATAGTGTGTGGGTTGTTAGCCAGTTAAAATAGAGAGGGGGTGGGGTTTGCAAAGGGTATATAGGCTTAATTATTTCCTTCCTGCTGCCTTCTGGATTTTTCTTTCCCTCCCTCCCTTTCCCTTAGTTTTTGCTAACTTGTCTTTTTCTTGCAGTTGGGGCATAGTGTGGCGGTGCTGGTGGTGTGGTCAGCAGGTATGGCGCTTAAGCTCTGGCTTGAGGTATGGTGCGGGGATGGCACTCCCCCTTTGAGCGAACATTGGAAACTATGCTTGCCGGCTAGTCTTCCACGGTTGCCTCCTCGGTTACCCGCCGGGGTGCGCACTTTGATTGGGCTGTGTGCTTCCCTTGCCATTTTCTCCAGGGTGCCGCGGGCAGGGGGTTCCCTGCTCTCCGTTACCATCGTGGCCTCCCGGTTTGCTGACCTCCCACCTTTTTTATTACCGCCACCTGATTTCTCCCTTATAGTCTAATCTTATTCCAATCAATAAACTATGCCCCCTAATTTAAAATCCATATCTGTTGTCGTGTCTTTATTTCTTGTTGGGTGATGTGGGGGGCCTGTTCAGTCATGGGCGCTTTAAAGGTAATCTGGACTATGATGTCCTCTTAGGCCTAAACTTAAGCCTAGGTTTAACAATGAATGACCAGGCTATATTTTCACCGAAATAAATCTTAGTTAGAAAGACTGAGCTACAGCTTGTTGGTTGATCTGAGAACACAACAGAAGACAGTGATAGAGGGGCAGACCACCCGGCAGGGAAACATGCTAAACCACTTTCTTTGAGCAATCATAAACTAGCTCTTCTTGTTGGCTTCAATTCATTTAAAGCTGTGCTGTCACAATGACTTGAAACTAGGAGCAGTCTAGTCATTTAAATTGATGCAGTGAAAAACAGCATTTTCAGTTTACATATTCAGTAAGCCTAAAGTGGTTGTACTAAGATGTGTATATCTAATGGTAGACTGCAAGTTAATGTGACTGGCAATTTGCGGCCCATAATTACATATACCAAATAAAAAAAAAGTAAAGTAGTGAGTGACCTAATATAAACAATATTTCTAAAGAATCAAGGGGTAGATCCAGAACTCCGCTTGCAATTCGTTTACTAGCGTAGCGTATTTACGCGTGCGTACCTTCTATACACTCCCCTTGGCACACCACTTCCGCTTTTCAAACCCTGCCTTAACTTTTGGCCGCGTAACCACTCTCGTCTGCACACGTACGGATGGGCAACATGGACATACACAGCTAAGCACGCCCATACTGTACACTTTAAATGAAAACCCCCACCTACATTGCGTATTTTAGACGTACTTTTGGCACACGTAAAATTGGCACGCCCACACGTACGAATTTACGAAAATAATACGTGAATGACCCATACGCTCAGAGTTACGTTACATAGCGTATTATCTGTCGTGTGCATGCACAGTACATACAAAATCGCGATTTTACTTGTCCGCCAGGCGTATATTCGCACAGAAGCGTAGTCCCAAGTTTTTAAGTGTGGCTGGTACTTGCAAGAGTGACTGGTACTTACAAAGCAATCGATAAGCTGCAGAGTGCACAATACTAAGATAGAGTAAACTATGATTAGTATTATAGACCACAATCTGATATAGATAAAATATGCAAAATGTATTATGTCATGATCAGTACATAGGTAAACCAATAAATAATGTTTATAAATAATCAATATTTCTAAAGAATCAAGGGGTAGATCCAGAACTCCGCTTGCAATTCGTTTGCTGGCGTAGCGTATTTACGCGTGCGTACCTTCTATACACTCCGCTTGGCACACCACTTCCGCTTTTCAAACCCTGCCTTAACTTTTGGCCGCGTAACCGCTCTCGTCTGCACACGTACGGATGGGCAACACGTATTTACGCAGCTAAGCACGCCCATACTGTACACTTTAAATACAAACCCCAGCCTATATAGCATATTTCAGACGTATTTTTGTAAAACGTAATATTGGCACGCCCACACGTAAGTATTCACGTAAGTATTTACGTGACACATACGTGAATGGCCCATACGTTCACATTTACGCTACGTTACTAAGCGTATTTTCTATGGTGCGCATGCGCAGTACTTACCAAAAGGCGATTTTACATCTTCGCCACGTGTAAATTCGCTCACAAGCGTTGTTCTGGATCTGGGCCAATGATATTCCTTCAAATTATATTAGAGTGAAATCAGGTGACTGGATCCAGAATGAATAATGACAGTTGGTTTACGAATGCTGTGTGCATAAATAAAAGGACTGTTTGACTGTTCTGCATATGTACAATCCAGGGTCCAGATTTACTAAGCTGTGGGTTTTAAAAAAGTGGAGAGTTTGCCCATAGTAGCCAATCAAATTCTAGCTGACATTCTCTAGAATGCAATAGTTAAATAAGATCTAGAATTTGATTGGTTGCTATGGGCAAACTCTCCACTTTTTCAAAACCCACAGCTTAGTAAAGCTGGACCCAGATGTTACACAGCAGAAGTCTGACAGCACTGTACGGATGTTCGATTATACGCAGTGTGGATGGGGAGAAGCATTTATATTGTATAGTATTGGCTGGTTTCGGCACTTTTGTACATTTAATCTAAATTCTGTATTTGAGAGGGGAACGTCATGGGAGGGCACAAGCTTCTTGCATGCAGGCTTTATGAACTTGTGTACAGAAAGTGCAAGTCTGGATCTGTGGAGTGGAGATGTTGCCCATAGCAACCAATCAGATTGTAGCTGACATTTTCTAACATGTAGGAAAGTAAGAGGTAGAATGTGATTGGTTGCTATGTGCAACATCTCCACTTTTCCTTTCCCACAGCTTAGTAAATCCGGCCCTTAGAGTTTTAAAGCAAGTGATACAGTTTGCCTTATAGTGATGTAAGTTCAGCACACGTGAGTGTTACTTAATAAGGAGTAATCTGTAGCTGTCTCTGCATTGTTAGATGTTGCTGCATACAGAAGAGCCTTGAACAATCAAAATATCATAGAATTTTAACCAGGGGACACTAAACCATAGAGGGGAAAGCTTACGCGTTTCTCCACTTGAAGTTGCAGTTATATCAAAAGGATCATTATATAGGTAAAAAGAGAACAGCCATAATCTAGACTTGAAATTGCTAACAATGAATATGGATTAAGCCGATAAACTCTCCAAATCTTTAGAGTACATTCATCAAGGCACTACTGAACTGAAAAACGTATTACGCGTAGTCAACAATCCAAACACTGGACCTAATTCACAACTAAGAATCTGTGGCTTTCTAGGTGCGTACATTTAACAAGGATATAGGACCAGATCCTGAGCTAAGTACGTTAGCGTACTTACGCTTGCCGTTGACGTAAAATCGCCCATTAGTATTTACTGCGCATGCGCATGGCAGATGTTATTCCAAGTAATTTCTAATGTACGTACCATCAGCGTAAATACGAATAAAGGGGATTCAATACGACACACGTAATTACGCTTTGGAGGCGGAGGGAGGCATTTCAATTGGACAGTATGGGCTGGGTTTGGCCGTCACGTACATCAGTAATTACGGCAGATTTTGGGAAGCGTAAAACGGCCAAATTACATACGATCGAGGGGAGTGCATAATAATTACGCTAGCATAAATACGCTATGCATTCTACCGTAACGACCCCGTAGGTCTGGATCTACCCCATGCTGCACATGTGTAGTAATGTAGGTCACTGGATAGGTAAATGTTTATCAACTCCAATGGCTCCTGGGTAGCTTCTGTTTTCCTTAATTTTTTTTATTAATGGGAAAGGCAATTCATTGTAAATACATGAAATATTTTGGAGAACAAAGATATATAGTTTACAACAATAAAGGTTTCCATTCTGTAGGAATGTTAAATGTGTTAAACAGATTTCTATCCTATTTATTTAGCTTAAAAAAATAGAGCTGAAGATGATATTTGCTTCAACATTATTTTTAGCAACATTAAATAGCTTTGATATGATGTGTGGCAATTGTGTGTACGACTATGTCACTTCTCTATTACTCTTCAGGGATCTATTGGCAACACAGCCTATTGTCTAAGTATGATTTTCCTCAGGGAAGCAATTTAAAACAAATACATTTTACCAGTCTTGCTGTGTGACCATCACTTAATGTCCCTTTACTTAACCGCTTACTGTGCGCTTTAATTAAAAATTTTACTCCTGTTATGGCAAACCTACCGTCTTCTGTTACCGAAAAATATAAGCTGTGATACAGCTAAAGACAAAACAAATACAACCTCTCAGTGCCCCGTTTATTGAATATCATTATTAAACATTAATGTTGTAAGGCAATACATAGTGTTACATGTAAAAGAGCTCAACTTTGAAATAGTAAAGCTATAGGAAAAATAAATGAGAATGCTTACAGCTGTTAAAGAATAAAACCATTGACTTGTCTGTATACCACAGCAGAGGTTATCAACCTTTTTTTTGGTGAGTACCAGTTAACCACTATGGATCATGTCAAGTACCACATTGCATATCATGTAGACACCTACCCACAACCCATACATAGCCCTATTTTTGTTTACATATTTTTGCATAAGGTGCATTTTCTACATATGCCATTTAGCAGGATATTTTATGTCCTCGGCTCTTTATTGTACCTCCTTCCAACCTTGCCCTGACTACATCCTGACAGTGTAACACCAGAGTTACTAGCACCACTGGTTAAAAAACCCCATGTTCTACAGCTTATGTCAGTTTTATTTAAAACTTTTAATTCAAGGCATTGGGTTAATGCTCAAGTATTGATACTAAATGCAAACTGATCCATTACTTATCCAATTTAAACCAGATATAATTTTTTAAATATACATTTTGCTTAAAGTTAGCTCATTAGCTAAATTATTGATCATTGATGCTTATGTTCAACGGAGAGGGCAAATTTAACAAAAAAATGAATTCAAATAAGCTGCTATCTTTTGGAAAATCTATGAATAGTGGCAAAAATTATACATCATCCATTTAGCATGTGGTTTGCTGGTACATGGTCTTTTTCTCTAATACCCTTGTATGGCAATTGAATGGAATCTCCTTTGTAAATTGTGGCGGTGCTGTAGTTCCTGGAGCCACAAAGATTTGTACTTCAAAAGGTAAGCTCTTATTTCTTACCCTAGCCTTAACCCTCCACTAACCCTAACCCACCATTCACCACAGATTAACCCTAACCTTCCTCTTCATCCCTAACACTCCCTTTCCCATAGCCTAAATCAAACCTTCTTCTTAAACCCTAACCCTAACCTTCCACTTCTTCCATGTCCCCTAGTCCTAAGCCCAACCTTTCACTTCTTCTAACCTTTCTCGTCTCACAGCCTAACCTTCCCTTCTTAAGCCCTTACCCTAAACTCAGTCACTGCAGCCTGTGACTTGACCCTATACCAGGCTGCTGCTGTCTGTCCACTGTTAAGTACCCAATAGAAAGTTTCTCATTGCAGAGCAATAAACTCCCTGTTTTTGGGGATTTGAAGGATATGCAGCTTACCTTGTGATGTCACCATAGAAGTAACCTGGATACTCTGTCATAGGTCCAAATTTAGAAGATGTTTCTTGTGGGAGGATCCTCTTTTTCAATTGGCTTTGACTATACTCCCACCCTGTTGATTTATTACTTTATTGATCTGTAGTGGTCGCTATGGTTCCTGTTGGTGTTAAAGCAATAGCAAGCTAGCAGTGTGGTGTTGGTGCAAAGTTGGTGCTTGGTGCTTAGTAGCGTGGGGTATACATCACTATCTACAAAGCACTTTCCACTATTTGGAGGACTCTGGGGATCTGTGAGGCATCCCAACTACCCCTTAAGGCCTCCCTATGCACTGCTCTCATCCCCTCCAACCATTACCAACCCCTTGACCTTTCCCTCCCCCTCCTCCTGTAAACCCCCCCCTCAGGCCTTAGGGACACTATCTGGGTCGGGCAGTCTTATTGGTTTTCCAGCTATATGAGTGATGCAAAAGCGGTAGCTTCAAGTATTTGCATGATGTATTTTGTAACTGCTTTCCTTGCTATTTCTAAGCCCCCTTAGTTTTAACTAATAAATATTACAAAATCTTACATTGGGTGTCATTGGCCCAGATCCAGAACAATGTCCGCTAGCGTATTTACGCTAGCCTGAGACATAAAATCACTATTTTGCATGTACTGCGCATGCGCGCGGCAGATGTTACAGCACGTAACACTGAACGTACATAACATCCTAGTATTAAGAGCGTAACTATGGATGAAGGGGCATGCCAGCCATACGACACCCCGTAATTACGCTTTGGAGGCGGGGTGAGGCATTTAAGTCGTACAGTATGGGTGTGCTTAGGCGCGTAAGTATGAGCAGTCATTACAGCCGACAGGAGTTACGCTGTGTAAAATTAAGGTAGGGTTTGGAAAGCGTAAAACGGCCAAAGTACGTACGACCGAGTGGAGTGCCTAGGGGAGTACATAGTAATTAGGATAGCAAAAATACGCCATGCGTTGAAACGGAAGGGGAATGTAGGTCTGGATCGTTTTTTTTGCGTTGTCTCTTTATTTGCGTAGTGAAACTGCATGCACAGTGTTTGCATATCCATCAGACATGGGAAGTTTATAACATATACCAAAATCATTATCTATGAATATTGGAAAAATTGGAATTTGTTAATAACTAAAAAATCACCATATATTCTCAACTCTTTTCATGCTATTGCTGAGATGATGACCTTTTGGTGGTTTATTTTTATTGTTTTGCTCTTTTTTAAATATCTAAAAAACCTAAACAGATAAAAGAAGAAAGACAATAATACGTAGTTGGAAAATATGGTTTCCATTTACTTGCGATCCCTTCACACATGACATAACACAATGTACTAAAATGGGGAATGGAAATGATGATGTTTGTGACACGCATTTCTTTTACTGTGATAGTTTGCAATAAGTGGCAGGTATATGGCAAAATAACAGCTGCTAAATTAAATCATTTGCCATAATAAGGGCTAATACTGGTTGTCTTAAAGGTTGAGTAAAATAAGCCATTAACTGTGGGGTTTTTTTGACCCATAGCCGAAGCCCATAGCCGTTATTTATTTAAATTAGCTTCCCCAATGCCATTGAAGCATATGCGTAAAATGTGTTTGCTATGCACCATATATTTATTCATAGCTACACATGCTGTGAAAGACACCAGTAAACAATCAAGATAAATACTGCAATAAAGACTTCTTCATTTGTGAGCTAACTGCCTGAGGTCTGTTTCATGTAATTATATGAGCATAATTCAAGTTTCAACTAAACACTTGCTCTAAGCATTGCTCATACACTTAAACAATGCGTATCAAATGAAAAATATTATAGTTTGATATCACAACTTTTCCATCCTATAATTTCCAGGAAGCCATCTATGTTAATACTTCATATGCATTCATTATTATTTAGAGAACACTGGGCTTGAATCACACCTAAGAAGCTGCGGCTTATAAGGTGCAGATTTTTAAGAAATAACCTACTTAGTAGGTTCTTTACGCTGTCTACATACCACTTAAAAGTAAAAGGAGTTGTGCCGGTGCCACCACTGGAAAATAAGAAGAGTGGGTGGGGGGAGGTATTTAAATTAGCCAGGGAGGGAAACACTTCTTAAGAAGGAAAATACACATTGGAAGATAAGTTAGGCTTCTAAAACCAGGGGCGGGTTGTGGGGTTGGAGAGAAGAGTAAGGTATGGATTTGTTCACACCCAATTCGATCTTAAGTGTGAATCGGGCACACTGGCTGAAAGCTATCCAAAACTGGCAGACATTAAACTACACATTAAGACGGAAGCATAACCTATTTAGATGAAGAAACCGCGGCTCTTGCTTAAATCATAATTTAGACAATGCCTCACAGTAATCCCAACTGGGCTCACACTCACTCTATTTTTAAGGTGACACTTGGTGCATGGCTCTTTTGTGGAGGGCCACCTAAGCGGTTTCTGAGTCTTGTCTAGTTAAATTTAGGCTCTAAAAATGGGGTGCGTCTTATACAAGGGAGCGTCTTATACATGGGGAAATACGGTAGATGAAGAAACTGCGGCTCTTGCTTAAATCATAATTTAGACTATGCCTCACAGTAATCCCAACTGGGCTCACATTCACTCTATTTTTAAGGTGACATTTGGTGCATGGCTCTTTTGTGGAGGGCCACCTAAGCGGTTTCTGAGTCTTGTCTAGTTCGGGCAGTCTTATCTATTTTCCAGCCATTGGATTTGAGTGGAACGCTGAGGCGAAAGAGGAACCTGAATCTATTTGCTTGTTGTTTTGTAAAATGCATCACACTCACACAACCAATGATGAGCTGTACACTGGTGTTGAGTGAAAGTGAGTGAGGGTCCTTCCTTGTTCTGCATATTTTGCGGTGCATCTGACTGCTTAGTCTGGAGTATATGGAATGTTTTCGCAGATTGAATTCAGTATTTATCACAAGAACCAAATTTTGGATCAAATCCCTGTTATTTAGTGATTTGAAGACTTCAAGTCTTTTTGTAATGCCTGTTTGTGTCACAGGGCCGTATTCAGAGCTCCGGGTGCATTGCATATGTGCCCGGAGCTCAGAATACAGCACACAAAGAGGAACAGAACACAAAGTTTTGAAATAACATTGTTGTGCTTCTGAATTGTGTTGTGTTCTAATCCGATTGTGGTTGCCGGTTCAAGCAACCATTTTGGTAAATGGCGGCTGTATCATGTTCAAAATGGTCACCAATGAGAAAATTGCTATTGGGGTCAGATACCTATTTCTATTTATTCCCAATAGCGAAACAGCTGCTGCATCACGGTTGGGGTTAGGGCTTAGACTGCGGCAGCTGCGGCAGGGCTGAGGTTAGTGTTAGGGCTTAAGCAGAAGATTAAGGTTAGGCTGCAAGGTTTAGAGGATAAGGATTAGGCCTAAAAAAGTGAAAGGTTAGGAATAAGGGCTGAAGAGGAAAGTTAGGGTTAAACTGTGGGGCATGAAGAGTTAGGACTGAAGGGGAAGGTTAGGGTTAGGCTGTGGAAAAATGAGGATAAGGGTTAGGGAAGGATTAAGGGTTAAGGGTAGGGTTATTGGAAGGCTTACCTTTTCGCAATACAAATCTTTGCAGTTCCGGGAGCCACACCACCACCGCATTTGAAACTGGAGACTCCTAGTAGTCGCTTTTAAATAAACATGCAACCATCGTACCGGCAAAACACATACTTCTTCTCTAGTTACTTTTACCCTTGTTTTGATTAAACAAGCAGTGCATGAAATTAATTTAAAGATTTTATTAATGAGCTGGTGGTTCTAAAGCTTAAAGTCAAAATCTAATCCAGTATAACAAAAAACAGTGGCACACAACACTGTGATATGTGCTTTAGGAAGCAAACTTGTATGAGCTATTGACTTTATTGTATAACGCCATAACAAATACTATAGTTTTGTTAATACATATGTCACATCTAGTTTTAAAATGTTTATATTTTTCCATAATGTAAACATCATGAACACAGTTTTGTTTACTTAAAATACGATTGACCTTGTCATGCTAGTTACAGAACGAATCAGTACTTAATCATGGTTAACATTGTTCTAAATCGCTTTCTAACCACCAATAATGTAAATATTCTAGAGTTACACTAGTCTAGGTAGACAACAACAAAGGGCATAGGACCATATTCACACTTAAGTGTGAAATAAGTACGCACGGATCCCCTCGTACTTACGGATTTTAACAGACTTCTGCCACCATAGGGCATCCTTAACTCTCTGTGCTTATATTTGTGCTTAAGTTGCTTAGGTACATGTGTACATTCTTAACCGCGCCCTTAATAGGCCATTTAAATGCCCCCCCACCCATTTTTCTTAACTTCCTACTTACGAAGGACTGACACGCCCCTTTGTACGTATTTTTCTAAGCACGGATTTAAAGTCTGTGTCTAATGGATTTCCGTGCTGAAATCCTATAAGTTACTACACATGCGCAGTTTCACCGATCCTAAAAATACGCACGGGAAAATCAGCACTTTCTTAAGTGTTAATACAGTCAATATAGTGGCTGCTAGGAACCATTTTATTTGGTTCTTTAAACACTGGTTTATAGTGTCAAAAATAATTATTATAACCTTTATTTCCTCTGTTTATAGGAAGGTGTCATATTTAATATGTAGTTATGAACTGTAAATGAACCAGTCACATGTATATTGCTAACTCAGAAGGAAGTCCTATAAGATCACAGTAGTAAAATCTTAAGAAATACTGTAAGAAACCTTTAATATACCCGGTAACACTGAACATTTCCTGCATGCAAAAAATGTCATTTAATTTGCACCCATCCTATTGCAAATTGGTTTGACCTGGTGTGAATTTACTCAAGTACATAAAAGTTTCAGAGGGGCTCAATGGTACAACTCTCTCCTCTTCATCCCCTGTCTGCATCTGAGCCCAATTCTGTTATATACAGGAGGCAGCACTGCAAACATAGTTCTTCACATCTTAGTTGCCGGCTTTTTATTTCTTCCTTTTGGGGTATCTCTGAGAGAGGAAAGATATGACAGTATGAGGGCGGGGCTTAATGATATGTTTTATTGCAAATCACTTCCTGAAATCCTGCCCCCTGCCTATCAATGCTGCAATCCGTAATGTTACTAACATTGGGGCGGTGCTCAATGACAAATTACGATTTCAAGCCCCACCCATGCTTAGTAACGCTATAAATCACAGCCAGGTTCAGGACTGGAGACCGTGGTTTGCATTAAATGACGCTATCAAGCCCAAGTTCAAGAGATTTGCCTTTTCTACCAGCAATCCGGTGAAGTCAACAACTATGCTTCATATATTTTTCTGTACATTTACAAAATATTATTTTTTTATATTTAAAATGTAATCATTAGACAGATTAAAAGTTGAACCTGCATTATTTCTTTTCTGGGTATATTTAGTTCATTACATGAAGTCATTACTTTTTAATGTATATTGAAATGATGACGTTAAGAGGTGGTGGTAATACACAGCAAAAAGAAATGCATACAAATCAAATGTGTAAATATTGTGTATTTGCAAGATGCTTTCTATTTGCGTGGAAGAAAGCTGTGTGATTTTTTTTTGTGTATATCTGTTACAGTTGGAAAGTTTAGGGGATTACAAAGTATAATTTTCACTCTAGTATTTGGTAAACAAACTGCAATAAAAAAAAAAACCCGAAGCTTGAAACCATCTTCAGCGCCCCACCAGTAAGAGAGGAAATATCTCATTCTGTCAACATGATTTTGCAGCAGAATGAAAAATGTCAAAAACGAAGATGACAAATCAGTCTAGTGGAGAAAAATGATTCTGAGACAAGAGATGTCATTTGTCATGATTGCCATTTGACTACCCCTCCTCTTGTCCTCTCGTTCCCTGAAATGCTACTCTGCAATTAATTTCACATTATTCCAAAGTCGAAAAGTCTGCAGCGAGCATTCGATTAAGTAGCAATAATTCCCTTTACCACCTTAATTGTTCATTTATGAAATCACTGTAGTTTCTACAGTTCAAAGTGCATTTCCTTAACTCTGGACAACAGCGTGGCTTTTGTTTCATCCGACACAGCTGAGAACAGCTCTTTGAGTCCCTGCATAATAGGAGTGGTAATTAAGCCACCGTTTCAAGGTTGCATGGGCGCAAGACAATTCAGCCTAATGAAGTATCGATCTGTTGCAGACGAGGTAAAACAAGTTGACATTCATTTAGAGGTAGCTATATGAATATACCACATTGCCACCAAAGAAATGAGAAAAATGAAAAGGGAATTTTAATCTAACAAATATAATTAACACTTTTATTTATTGAATGCTGAACCTATCAATTATGAAATGGCTAATCTTGCATTTTCTTCCCAGATAAAATGAGTCTAAAAATAACAAAAATGATATTCAAAGGATATTCAGAAAGAAACGTGGATTTTGGAGATTGAAACAAAGCAGTTTCTAATTATTTGCAAGCCTGACTAAAATAGAACAGGGGACAATAAGAGACACATTTGCACACATTAAATTGACCAAGTGCCATTCAGATAAGCAGTAACATGAAAGCTGACCTATAAGAAAGGATCTATTTGAGCATAAAATCTGACCTACTAGTAATAGCGTACAATTGTATAATTGTTCTCAATGAATGCAGTCTTTCAAACATGCCTAACAAAATACTTTCAGTTACACCTTATTTGCACATAATTGTATTCACCTGACCAGAGATCTGCAGAGCATTGCACTACTCAAACGTTTAAAAATGTTACATTATCTTATAACACATTATTGTTTAGTGCAGTGGTTTCCAAACCAGTCCTCAAGGCTCCCCAACAGTGCATGTTTTCCAGATCTCTCTACAGAACAAGGTATATAATTATACCACCTGTTGATCTTTTAAACAGTCAATAATGAACACACCTGTGCCCCAACAAGGAGATCTGGAAAACATGCACCGTTGGTGGTGCTTGAGGCCTGAGCTTGGCCACCCCTGATCTTCAATCAGACAACAAATCTGTCATGTCATATATAAACAAACAGGGTGACACAAAAAGTCGCCCACTTATGAGAGCACTTA
>WWET01001156.1:176611-191327 GCA_011038615.1 Limnodynastes dumerilii
TTGCAATTACCCATACATATATATATATATATATATATATATATATATATATACTCTTTACTTCAGGATACACAACATATCTGTTCAAGTAGCTTATATATATATATATATATACCCTTTACTTCAGGATACACAACATATCTGTTCAAGTAGCTGCATTGAGCTTGGCTGTAGTTGCGTCACCTTAGGATTGCATGCAACCCGCTCATCTTTGACTTTCAGATGACCAATGCGTTGGATGCATAACGATTTGCATTCACCTCTGACTTCAGCCCTAAGTGTCTCAAGAAAATATAATTCACATGTCCATGTTAGTGCAGAAAATAATACTTAAACAGCAGAGACAGCTTAATAATGTACATCTGTTGCTAACTTTCAGGTTGTACAATCCAAATTGCACATCACATCACTAATTATGAGGATATGTTTTTCCACTGTTACAAGCAAAAGAATCAGATGAAATTAGCACAAAGCAACAAGTTCTGTCTCAGTATAAATGAAGACCTTTGATGGAAACACCTTTTGCTTTCATCTAGACTGATATGTGCATTACTTTACGAAGTATAAGATAGCTCATCCAATTGCCACTTTTTCTAATATTACCGCATATATGACTTTCTTTCAGCAAAGATGAAAGGAGAGGCTGGATTGAAATATGTACTTTACTGGTTTATTTAGACCTGAACAAGCACTATGTTTGAAGATTGCTGTGAATCCACTTATACAATCAAAAATTTTACTTAACTGTCATGTCCTAGTCCCAGCAGCATAAAATAAAAATAAATAATCCCAGCCATACACTGTATACCATATGGTGCAGAACTTCAATTCAAAGGAAATATGAAGTATAATGTATATACAGTAGCATAGTGTTTTTTGTTAAGTTTCTTGCTAGATTGTTTCTGCTTTATGTTCTCTCTAGATAAAATCCATTAAGCCACACAAAATGTAAAAGAAAAAATATATTTCATACTGACAAGTGAAAATAGGAAACATTCATTACGCCTTATATTTTATGAACCCATCTTGAATGTAACTGTAACTAGCTACAGAAGAATATGAACAGTTGTCTTCACAATATCTCAGATGTTTTTTGGCTTTTAAATAGTGATTTTTTTTTTATAGGAAACCATGTTGTGAATATTCTATCTATCTATAAATGCTGAAGGAAGAAGACCAGCGAATAAGAGTAGCAAGGCGGCAGCAGAGAAGAGCGAGGAGGAGACAGCTGTTCTGAAGACACTGTGGTGGTGGACAGAGCAGCACATGAGGAGGTTTATTACTCAGGGGCCTACAAAAGAACTCCTCAGCCCCAGAGTAATAAGCAAAGGCATGGAGCCAGCAGGGCCATATTAACAATAGGACTCCATCTGAAAATAGGCCCTCACACACTGCAGATCTCCAATGCAGTGCATTAGGATGAAAGTCAAGGACTGACATCCTCCTCCAGGCTCGTGATCCTTTAAAGCCCCAGGCCCACATGGCCCTCAATCCGGCCCTGGGGGGAAGGGCCCTGATTCTTAAATGGGGTCGGAAGGGGATTTATAGAAGTCTCTTGTGTAAGTCCCCTTGACATATAGTATGTGTATCATTTCTCATACCCTGATGCTCCTACGGATTTCCACTAAACCCTTGTGGCATTATGACAACACCCCTGTACTGAAATGCTGGAATGCATTTCTGTTGCTTTTTTAATATATTTTTATGTAACTTTTATGCTATTTTAAGTTTTGTACATGCTGCGTACATTGCTCTGATTTATGAGATTTTATATATCATTGTAAACAACATGCAGAGAAGTAACGATTTGGACACCTCCATTTTTTAAATAAAGACTACTGACACCAGGGGTGTTTTAAGAAGTGAGGGAGGCCTTGTGCAGGATTTGTACATGGCCCCCACCACCTTTCTTGCCTGAGACAGGACTGTACTGAATTGCGGACCAGAAAAAGGGTGGAGCCTAATGGTGTTGTAAGCCCCACCCCTTTTTCGGCCCTGGAATAGGAACAGTCCCACTGCAGCGGAAGGGGGGCTCATTCAGAATCTAGAATATCTTAGAGGGAAGAAATAGATGCCGAATGGCCCCCCTTCCCCTGCAAACACTGGGTGTAGGATCAATGCCACAGGGCCCCCTGTTTTGAGGGGCCCGTGTGCACTGCACACCCTGCACCCATTATAGATATGCCTATGACTGACACCCATCACCACGTGCAGACTGGCCAGAACATGTACCAGAGATTAGTTCCCTCAGCCCGGTAACAGAGCATGAACAGAGGCAAAACATTTTATCCTGATTTGCACACTGTGTTGATATGCTTTTACACAAGTTTTAATCCAGTACGAATAGTCACAAAGTGCTGGTGATTTGACTTAATAAAAATGTATTGCACTACGTGGCGCCCCCTCTTTTATTTTTAGATAGATAGATAGATAGATAGATAGATATGAGATAGATAGATAGATAGATAGATAGATAGATAGATAGATAGATAGATAGATAGATAAATGGTAGGGGTGACACTCCTCCAAATAAATATAATATTCACTCCGATGGTCGATTAGCTATCACAGTAGCTAAAAACTTAAACAGTGTGGCACTCGGTGTGTTACAGATTTTGCCCTGCTATTAGCTGCGAGTGTTTGAAGGATTCCCTCTTATGCTGGCATGAAAGGAAGAGAGGACATTTCTTTTTACAAAGTGCAGTTCTCTATTAGGAATAAAGATGAGGAGTCACTGCACACTATCTATCTCCAGATCCACGCCTTTGTAAATGGTTAGCAACTTATACCATATATTATCTTTGGACTGACACTACTTTTGTAGCGGTTTAGTCTTCCTCCTGTATCTAGACTGATATAAAACACCACCAGAGAAATGTATTATTAATATCTGACACCATAAACAAGAATTACTGAAAAATATTCAAATGCATAATACATTTTAACATGTGCCGGTTTGTGCTTCTAGAATTTACCTTGATGTTAAAAACAACAATCCCATATAACTCAGATTACAGTTCCAGTTAGGAATAAACATGGTGAAGGAAGGAAATTAAAAGCTCTGCCAACTAGTTTATTGACAGTATTTCATTTTGAAAACAAATAATAAATTCAGACTTTTTTTCATCCTGTAACACAGTCGTAACGGGTGTTGGTTCCCGCTAAGAATGGCCCTATTTCGATAGGGCCGTTCTCTCCCAGCCAGTTTAGAACTGGCTGGGATATCGATTGCTTATGCCTCGATGACAGTGCTAAGGAAATAAGCCTAAAAACTAACCCAAACCCTTCCCCCAATTTTGACCCTAACCCTCCCCTTCCTGCGAAAATTCCATAAAAAAATTCTAAAATCTCTGTCTATTCAAAATAGAGACAGCCAAAAAGGAACATTTGTTTCTAAAGGCAGCTCATCGGAGACAGCAAGCGGTTATAACACACCTGGCGATGATAAGTTTATACATACATATTTATTTAGAAGGTTGCAATTTTTTACTATAAGCATGCACACATCTGGAACATCACACACAGGTCTGTAGCCATGTGTGCTGTAGGTTCTGTCATATCTCTCGCATACTTGTAGACGGTGCAAATGTTTGTTCTTATACTTTCCAAAGTAAAGTGTTGTGGCCACAAACAAAAACTCAGGATATGTCGGAAGACTTGATGTGTTTTTTCCTGGCCTAACACTGGGACATGTTGTCTTACTCATTAAAGAAAGATGTAATTGTAATTTATTGTGCGTTATTATTGCAATGTATGGGTAGTCTGTGGGCCAAATTTACTGAGCTGCGGGTTTGGTAAAGTGAAGATGTTGCCTATAGCAACCAATCAGCTTTTTTTTGCTCTCACTTTCTTTTTGTATACTAGAGAATGTCAGCTAAAATCTGCAATGTTGCTATGGGCAACATCTCCACTTTTAGAAAGCCGCAGCTTAGTAAATCTGGCCCTGTGTATTTGAATGTCCTGGATAATACATTTTTCAAAGCATAGCAGTATTTCTGAAAGTTAAGGAGAGCCTAATTCGCCGAGTTGCTCCCATTACATGATACACTGTTGTCATGAACTGTCATATTAAAAGATATTTAAATATAAATGGCCCAATTTTACTTAGGAATAAGCACTTCCGTCTCACGGCGCTGAGGTCATGAGTTTGATTCCTGGGCCTTACCTGTGTGTAGTTTGTATGTTCTCCCTGTGTCTGTGTGGGTTTCCTCTGGGTGCTCTGGTTTCCTCCCACATGTCAAAGACATACCAGTAAGTTAATTGGCTGCTGACTAAATTAAACCCTAGTGTGTATGTGTTAGAGAACTTTGCATATATCGCAATCTGTTAATAAAGAAATAAATAAATCTTATTTTCCTCTCTATAGGTCAGATCCATAACTCTGAATTTCATGTAATTGATCCCTACCCAAGTTTTGGGAAGATTATAAAGCACTGGGTTGCAATATACAGATATCTGTACATTCACAATGTAACCCTAAACCTCCCCTTCCATTACTCTAACTATAACCCTCCCCCTGCAGCCTAACTGAGCCTAAGACTCCCTTTCCCACAGCCTAACCCTAAGACTCCCTTCCCCGCAGCTTGAACCTAAGACTTCCTTCCATGCAGTCTGACCCTAAGACACCCATCCCCACAGCCTGACCCTAAGACTGTCCATTCGGCTGTCTCTACTTCTATAAGAACCATTTTGCGGCGGCGACTTCCACCACCACATAACATTTTAAAAAAACTCTTTCGCCAATGGGATAGATGAACTTAGGGTGACGACTGTATCAGTGCAAAATGTTTTATTGTCACTATAGCAACTATAACCCACCTTTAGTAACCCAAAAAGGAAATATGTATCTAACCTTTTAATATTGGATTCAGACACATGTCAAGTACCACTTTGCATATCATGTGGACCAGGGCCGGTGATAGCATGTGTGGCGTCCCACCCTGCAAAAAATAAATTTGTGGCCTCCCCTTTTATAAAATTCTTCTATTAATACAAATCATAAAATAATTCTCCTTCATCATATTGTGCTGTTTTATGCTCACACTGTGCCCCCTTTTATAATCACCCTGCTTGTGCCCCCCCTTTATAATCACTCTGCTTCTGCCCCCTTTTGATAATCACCCTGCTTGTGCCCCTTTTTTATCATCATCACCCTGCTTGTGCCCCCTTTTGATAATCACCCTGCTTGTGCCCCCTTTTATCATCATCACCCTGCTTGTGCCCCCTTTTAAAATCACCCTGCTTGTGCTCCCTTTTATCATTATCACCCTGCTTGTGCCCCCTTTTAAAATCACCCTGCTTGTGCCCCATTTTATCATCATCACCCTGCTTGTGCCACCTTTTGATAATCACCATGTTTGTGCCCCCTTTTATCATAATCACCCTGCTTGTGTAACCTTTTATCATCATAACCCTGCTTGTGTCCCCTTTTATCATCATAACCCTGCTTGTGCCCCCTTTTGATAATCACCCTGCTTGTGCCCCCTTTGATGAATGTTACATGACCCTGCTTGTGCCCCCTTTGATGAATGTTACATGACCCTGCTTGTGCTATTACTTACCTTCTTTCTTCTCTTGTTTTTCTTTCTTCTCTTTGTTCTTCTGCCTTCACTTTGTTCTGCAGCACTTCTTTCTTCTGTCCCGGCACGCTCCTCACTAATAACATCGGACGTGATGACATAACGCCCGAAGGAGCCAGGACGGAAGAAGGAGGACGCTGGGTCCCGCGCGGGCTCTGCTATATTAAGTAAGAAACTTAAGCTTTTGGTATTTTTTGTCTGGCGGCGGGACCAGCAGGAGATTGTGGCGGAGGGAAGCGCATCTTTGGCTTTGCGCCCCCTCGCCACGCTTACCCCGCTTACTGGATTCCGCTGGTCCTGATGTGGAGGCATACCTACAACCCAGATATATTTACAAGGGTTTTTTGGTTGTTGTTTACATATTTTTGCAGTGATTTAGTGCATATTCTACATATGCCATTTAGCCCCAAACATATTTTATTATGTTCTTGGCTTTTTAGTATCATACCTCCTTATAACCTTGCCCAGCTGCCATAAGTACCACCTGGAAGTGGCCCAAGTACATAGAAACATAGAAAGTGAGCCACATGGCCCATCCAGTTGGCCAGTTTTTTTTTTTTAACTATACTGACCCTACACCCTATTTACCCTCAATTTATTTTGAGATTTAGGATATCCTTATATTTATCCTGTTCTACTGTGTTAGCCTCAACCACCTCAGATGGGAGACTATTCCACTTATCTATCACCCTTTCAAGTAATTTTTCCGCACATTTCCTCTGAATCTACCACCCTCCAGTTTATATTCATGCCCTCTTGTTCTATTACACCTCTTCCTTTGAAAAATGTCCCCTCCTCTAGCCGGTCACAACCCTTGATATATTTGAAAGCTGCTATCATATCCCCCCTCTCCCTTCTCTGGTCAAGCTATACATGTTTAGTTCCTCTAGCCTTTCTTGGTATGTTTTGTGACACAGGCTATGGACCATTTTAGTTGCTCTTCTTTGCACACTCTCCAATGTATTTATGTCTTTCTGGAAATATGGGGCTGAATCCAGACTTAAGTAAGTGCTTGAAATTAGTTACCCCTGGGCTAAACCATGTTCATTGCAGGGATAGTCAAGTTAATTGTATTCTTTGCATGCAGGAATATATCTTTGAATTGCTTACTGCATACAGATACTGGCCAGCTTTACTATTACACTGTTATTTATACTTGGGATAGAAAACATCACCTCTTAACTTCGAAACTGTTTGCAACAGATGAAATGTGACTTTTCTGCAATCAACATGGTTTAGCCCAGGAGTAACTAGTAACTAATTTCAAGCACTTACTTAAGTCTGGATCCAGACCATGGTCTCCAGAAGTGAACATAATATTCTAGGTGAGGTCATGCCAAAGATCTATAAAGGGACATCACTTCTTCTCACTTTCTGCTACTCATACCTCTCCCTATGCCACCAAGCATCTGACTTGGCTTTCTCATTGCTTTGTTATATTGCTTGACTACCTTTAAGTCACATGAAATAATGACTCCTCAGTAGTTTCTAATGTAGTGCCATTAATGATATACTGAGCTTTTGGGTTTTTGTGCCCCAAGTGCATGATTTTGCACTTTAAACTGCAGTTGCCACACTCGTATTTTCTGCGGTGCGCATGCGCAGTGCGTACAAATCTGCGAATTTACGTGTCCGCCACGTAGTTCTGGATCCGGCCCATTGTTTGTTGTGTTGATACCAAATTCATAAATAATGTAGTTCTATATAATGTAATTGCATACATACAAGACTCTCATACATCATTGTTAAATAATAATAATTTAATTTCAAATGTTATGTTTGTGTAGTAAGTTAGAGTCTGTCATACCTATATGGTGTCAATACTATTAAAATAACCGTGTGTCAAATAATTATTATTACTTAAATGGCATTCTAACATTAGAAACAATGCAAAGTTCACTGCTGTTCCAATCTGACAATGTCAACATTACATTTACAGTGATCAAATCAGTATTTGCACAAAGAAAGTCTTTATTTGAGTACTAGACTCACCCGATGATAGTATCCCTTACAAAAATAAAATTCATGATGTTGTCACTTTCATTGCTTTGATCTATTGGGTAGTTAAACATTGGACCCAATTATTTTTCTTTTCAGCTTCTGTCTGATGATGGTGTTTCTTTTTTTCTTCAGACGCCATACTTCCCTAGGTTGGTCAAAATTGAATATAAAATAATATGAAGATAAAGTAATACTTAATGTACATTTCCACATAGTAAACAAGATTAATATACATATAGGTGTATGAATTAACTTGTCGAGGTTGGAAGACAACAGCAAACTCTGTAGGTCAACCCAGGATAACAGCGACAGGTCAGTAGTGTAAAAGAGTCCACAGTCTCTAACAAGGACCCCAGCACAGATATTGGACTTGTTGCTTGGGGAAAACAGATTATGGCCTTCTGCACAAAAAATCCACCAAATAATGCAGAATGCCAAACTGGATAAGTAATGGAAAGTTTTTTTTAATCATTGTACCTCCATTGGTTTTGGCATAAGAAACAAATATGGACTCCATATATCACATCACTAAGCTGTAGAGTTCATCATCAATGTGTTCTCACCTTCTCAGGTGAAAGTCCCTTATCGGTCTGTTCTGAACATGATAATTGCACGGTAAGGCTGATCCAAAGCCCTTACATATGATGCATCATTCTGTATGTGGGCCTTCAGCATGCGGAGACATTAGGTATGGTCCATCATGAAGATGGCCCATGTGTGCGAGAGGCAAGATGCAAGCACCCAAAGAGAGAATGTAAAAAAGTAAATAAACACAGGTCCTAATTGATTTAATATAAGCAACAAAAGAAAAGATCTCATAGTGCAAAGTGCAAGATGCGGCATCGATCATCCACAATATATGGACTAATAGAAACACAGGCTATGTGAGCTATGAATAAAGGCAAAGGTGTAATGATTAAAGATGAGGGGCCGGATTCAGAGCTAACACACTAAGTAGGAGGGATGAACTTACAGAAGACATAAGGCGGGGGAAGGAAGTGGACTTCTGGTGTTAGTGGAGTAGAGGGGGAAGGAAGAAAAAGAAGGGATAGATATAGGATGTAGTGAGGATGTTAAGCGAAGGAGGGGTAGGCTAGCCCCTGAGTGAGCGCTTGAAGACCAGCAATGTGGGGGAGAGTCTGACTGAGTATATTGCATTGTATGCCCATGCAGAAAAGTCTACTTTGGTAAAACCAGCAGAATGCTGAAAGAGAGAATAAGCTTACAACAATCTGTGATTAAGATGGTCCTGGATGGAAAAAAGTTGGATCAGCCTGTTGCCAGACATTGGGTAGAAAGAAAACATAAGATGCATGAACTGAAATACATGGAAATAGACCATATCCCTCCGTTAACAAGAGCAGGAAACCGGGACAATATACTTTTGAGAAGGGAAAGTACGTGGATTTACAACTTGGACTGTGTAAGCCCTAAGGGGCTGAATGAACAGCTCCATTTAAGCTGCTTTCTGTAATTTCTCTAATTCTGACCCTGTTAAAGTTCTGTTTCTTTGAACTATTTGATTGCGAACTTTCATGGACACCTAGGGCCGTATCCATAACTACGATGGTACACGGAGCGTACCATCGCTTCCCTCCCCCAACGCTCCCCCTTGCCCCAGTGTATGAACAGTCGCTTACGCCGGCTGAAGACTACCCTAACTTCAGCCGGCGTAAGTGTCTGTTAATACGCTGGGCCCTCCCAGCCTCATTACCCTCCCTCCCCCTGCCTACCTGCATGATCGGGCGTTTACGCAGCTACGCCAGGCAACATCTGCCTGGCACATATGCAGATCGTCTTGTTAAACGATCTTACGCTGCTGGCCGGCGTATTACCGCCGACCAGCGTAGTTCTGGATACGGCTCCTACTGTGTGGAAACTATTGGGTGAATGGGGCACCTCGATACTTCTAAACATCCCAGATAGGGGTCTACTGACTACGCCCTCTGAAAATTCTAACCCAGCGGTTTATTCGGCCTTGGGTTACATGAACATTTACCTTCCTACCATTGTGCTATATTTATATTGTAACATGATATGCCTATTGCCGTCTATGTCTCCTCTACCTTAATTTCCTTGGGCCGGATTCAGAGCTCCGGCCGCAATGCAATTGAGGCCGGAGTTCTGCAAAAAGTGCTACTGCGCATGCACAGTAATTTTCGGTCTCGTAATGTTCCCCTCTGCTACCCTTTTATCTCATCCCCATCTGGTGGCTCCCTCTGTATGTCTGTACTGTATTGTATTTTGTACTGTGGACACCTTGTGGCACCTTATAAATAAACAATAATAATAATATACAATAAACTTGGTAGTGCACGTGATAACATGCTTAATGGGATACATATTTTTTTTATTTTATATTTATTTTTTTAAATGGTCGGTGAAAGAGAAGCCGGTGATAAGTTGACTGCATGTTAAACAACTGGTGCACTTATAGCACCCCAAAAATGTTTAGAGGGGGCATTAAAGTGCTTTGAATATTGTTTTTACAAAGTAAATCCCGTAAATTTTTGGTTCTGTTGTGGAAAGGAAATAGGGCTCTTGCAAAACCCGGTAAGGTGTTATCAGAAGAGATGATAGGCCACAAGGATTTTGCTGCTCTTTTACTAAAAAAAACTTAATATATTAAACTGCGTCACCCTTGGGATGGATTCTGCTTTGTTGCTCGGTATTCTGGGTATTAGAGTATTTTCCCTTGGCACGTTGTTGATTTTTTGTTTGGCCTCTCCCAAGGCTGGGTATCCCCTCTGTGCAAACTTAGATAAATATTAGGTTAATATTGTTAATTTTTGCATAGAGAGGATAAAATTCACCCTTAGTCCCAGTTCAAATGATGAATATGTCATCTATGTAGCGTAAAAATAGGACCAGTCACCCATTGCAGACTGGATTCTCTAGAAAAAGGGTTCTATTTTGTTGGAACATAAAAGCATTTGCATAAGCAGGGGCTCATTAGATCCCATTGCGACTCTTTGCTTCTGTAAATAGATTCTGTTGTCGAACATAAAGTAATTGCAGGTCAATATCATAGTAAGTAAGGAAATAAGAAGATCTATTGGTGGTTCATGGTAGGTTGGACTGTCGTTGAGAAGTTTCCATGTAGCTTTCAAACCCGCTCTGCGGGGAATGCTGGTGTAAGGGCTAACAATGTCCACAGTGCAAAGCCAAAAGTCCCCTGGTAAATTAGTCATTGTTTTCAGTTCATTAAGTAGTTGGGTAGTATCCTTTAGATATGTGGCTTGTTTTTGCACTACTGGTTGAATAAGAGCATCAACAAATTCTGAGATTGGTTTAAAAAGAGAATCTCTGGCCAAGATAATGGGGTGTCCTGGGGGAGCAGTAATGCTTTTATGGTTCTCTGGGATAGTATAAAGAATAGGGGTTTTGGATGATCTATTGTCAGAGCTTGTGCCACTTTGTGAGGAAGGTTTCTAGACTCCACGGCTGTTTTCAACATTTGATCAAGTTCTTTTTGTATTCAATGGTAGGATTTTGTGTAAGGGCTTCATGCACTGTGGTATCCTTAAGTTGTTAGTAAATTTCTTTGCAGTATTTTTCCCAGGTTTGTATGACGATCCCACTGCCTTTATTAGCGGGGCAAAATTCCAGGTTTTCATCATTTTGTAATGTTTGTAACGCTTGCTGTTGTGTCCAGGTCAGGTTGTGGCATATAGAAGGTAACTCTTTCGCTGCTTTGACCATACTGTCATCCAGTAGTCTAGTGAAGCTTTTAATGGATGCATTGCTGAAAGGTGGATCAAAAACAGATTTAGGTTTGAAGTTTTTGTATATATTAATCAAAGGAGGTTCCATATTAGAATGTGCGTCAAAGTGTTCCTTCAATTTGAGTGTTGCAATCCTTTTACATGTTTTATTTAAGCCTCTGAGTGCCATCTTTCTGAGGGCCATCATATATATATATGTAAAGTTAAGGTAAGGTTTGGAAAGCGTAAAATAACCGAAGTACATACATGAGAGGGGAGTGCCTAGGGGAGTGCATAGTAAACGCTACGTCTTGAAATGTAGCTCTGGATCTGGTCCATAGGGTCAGTTGAAGACCTGCAAATCACTGCACTTGGAGTTCCTAGTGCACCATCAGCGGGTATGCGATGAGAATCCCTGCTGTGTTTTCCATCCATGTGTGTGTGCAACCGGAAATCACTCCCTCTTGCATGTGCAGCCTTATAAACTGTGCAGCTTGCCTTAAAATTTCAGTGTCGTCCCAACTTAAAATGGGGGTTAGCTCGGAGGTCTGGATAGGGCATAAAGGCCTTTACAAGCCCTTACTGTAACATTAAAACACCTCCTAGCATACATGTATGCACCCTGTCCCAATATCTGAAAAGCTTCCAGTACAAAAGACTAGATCAGGAGGATGCAGATCCACACTGGAAGTGCAGTAGAGGCTCCTGCACACATGCAGTCCTTTTCTATTTCTATTGAGTGGAAGTCTTGATCAGGTACATACACACACTGGGCTGGATCCAGACCTAAGTTCCCCTATTGTAATTACTATGCACTCCCCTAGGCACGCCCCTCGCTCGTAAGTACTTTTGGCGTTTTACGCTTTCCAAACCCTACCTTAACTTTTCAAAGCGTAACTACTGTCGTATGTAATGGCTACACATAGTTACGCACCTAAGCACGCCCATACTGTATGATTTAAATGGCTCCCCCTGCCTCCGAAGCGTGATTACGACTGTCGTATGGCTGGCACGCCCCTTCGTCTGTAGTTACGCTGTTGATACTAGGCTGGTACGTACGTTCAGAGTTACGTGCCGTAACATCTGCTGCGCGCATGCGCAGTACATACAAAACAGCGTTTTTACGTTTCTATCTAGCGTAAATACTCTACCGGACGTATCTCTGGATCTGGCGCACTGTTCCTAAGAGTTTCCCATCTTTTATTCATATTAGAAAGAAAAAAAGCCAAGTTTGTTTATTTACACTTAACATTTAAATGCATGAACCATAATTGTGATTTCTTAACAAATTACACTACTACTCCTATCGCTTTAACATTTCATTGGAAACAACACTCCTTCTGAAACATTATTATTTTTTATTTTTATTTTTTTAAATGCGCAATTTCCAAATTACCTTTGCTCTCTGTAAAGTTTTGTATACTGAGGATATCGTTGAGATCCTGGTAGTGGTTTTGCTTGATATAGGTTGTTTTCTCTGGTGTATCTTGTAGTTGCATTGTTACCTCTTCCAGATCTTTGTCCAGCTGCAAAATAAATATATTTAGATTACCTCTGCATATTATCTAAATACTATATATATATATATATACACACACATACTTTGCATACATACATACATACAAACCTTACATGTGACTTAGGGAGCTTTGATTTATTATTGGCTAATCCATGCTATCTATTTTTAATTTAATTTTGCAAGTTACATTTATGCATTAACTTTACATAAAAATGAGTGATGAAGGCTGCATGCAAATTTTCCTAATGACTTTCCAGGCAATTCCTCTCTATTGTTTAATGACTGTTAATATAAAAAATGGTGGAAATAAAATAGTCTAATCTTAAAGTGCGATCATAAAAAACTTTAAATTACCAAACGTTCTTTCTAAGTGCCAAGTAACAATCAACTGAATTCGTATGGAAACAAATTAATCATTCCAAGTATTAATCATGCCATTCTTTCACTATAGATGTCACACTTGTCAGAAATATATATGATTTCAAGAGCAGAGCTAAAGACTAACACATACCAATTTCAAAATGATGATAATAAATTTCATTTCACATTTGAACATTCAATTTTGTTCCGTTGTACTATGTGCTATAGAAATACAAAAAAAAATAATAAAATGAACTTGAAATGACGCCTTTCTGCCATCTGAAAAAGTAAAATGATTCATATTTTAAATGACTTACAATGTCTATTTTAAGCTACTAAAAACTTTATAATAGTCTTCTTTTATGATTGTTTTGTTTTTCATTTTTTGTACTTTTGTATATGGAAATATAAAAATATTATTTCAAATGTATGTTCCTTGTGTGACAGTATAGTTGTGTAAAAAATATCTAATTGTCTAATATCTAATATGAAATCTTATCTGATATGTAATTGTGTGGGATGCAGTTGCCTTTTAGAATGGCTGAATTTTAAAAATGGAAAACTGGTTTAAGCTGTGTGGCTGCACAACTTACAATTTATTAATAAGGGCTAACAGAGGAGCGCACAGACAGCGCTTCTCCGCAGCAGCTCCCTCCTATCTGAATGATGCTGGTGTGACACCAAGGTTGCGTCAGCATCATTCAGTACGCAGAGAGTGTGCCACAGAGGAGAGAAGACGATCCAGAAGAAGAGATCCAGGGACCAGCCAGCAGAGCTAAGGTGAGTGAGCTGCAAATAAGATCAAGCATACAAGTATAATGATTGCTGGCAACATATAAAGCAGGCTACAATTATGACTGGGACATACAAGAAGGGCTACAGTTTTGACTGAGACATACAAGGGGGAGGGCTACAATTACAGCTGGGACATACAAGGGGGGTAAAATTATGACTGGGACATACAAGAGGGGTTACACTTATGGCTGGGTCATACAAAAGGGGCTACAATTATGGTTGGGGAATATAGGGTGGGCTGCAATTATGACTGGGACATACAGGGACGGTGTAATTATGGCTGGAAACGTATAAGGGTGCTGCAATGATGGCATGAAAAATATTATTGGGCTGCAGTGCAGGCAGGGACATATAATGGTGCTGCAATGATGCCAGGTACATAGAAGGGGGTGCAAGGACATAGAAGGGGGCTCAAAACATATAAGGGGGAGAATTTTGGATGGCTGGAGCGTGGATACATAAAGGGTGTAACTTCTTCACCTTAACCACTTTAAACTATGTAAATATAAATACATTTAGGTTGTGTGTATGGTATTGTCATTTAAAAATGTCATTTTAATTTTGCTTCTTTGTCACTACTATTGCTATTACATTGAGTGATATACAGGACTTATGATTTATGAGGGTCTGTAACTATTCTATGCACAGAAGAGGAAAGTGAACTTCCCTGTGACTCCCCTTTGCCATCTGTGCGGATCTGGTTATCGCTGCCTCTTTTGCCTTATCTGTGTGTGCATGACAAACCCCGCCTTGGTTGC
>WWET01001156.1:191360-203460 GCA_011038615.1 Limnodynastes dumerilii
GCACAGCTCACCCTGTCATACGGATCTCCTTACAGAACTGAGTTCCATACACAAAGAGTTCCAATGCGTATTATCTGGCATGCATGGGCGCATTAATAATGGTTGGGCTGCATAGCGTAAATCCCCTTAACGTTATTAAGTCTAGATCCAGAATTGCTTATAGTGTATTCTGATGCATAACCGCTATGTGCGTACATGAAGAGTACTTCCGCATTTAGAATGTGTAAATCGGCTGTTATGTCTTATTCTGAAACCGGCCATGGACATTAATTCTCACTAGTCTTGGTAATAAAATAGTGGGGATTATGCTGCCTTTTCATTTCCAGAGAAAAATTAAGACGTACTTTTTATTCCATCCAGCAAGGTGATTTCTTTTAATCAACCTCATGAAGTCTTACAGAATTACAGAGAATATATTTCATACATGACACAACAACAGATTACAGGTCATGACCAAGACAGCTGACCTGCATAATATATGAGTGACAGATGACCAGGTGAGGAAAGCACTTTTTCACTTGCAAGACTTCAATTACCTTGATAAAAGTTGACAGATGTTTCAAGAAAAAAAATAACAAATTTGTGGTTTAGAAATAATAATTTGTGGTTTAGATTGGGTTTTAATAGGACAGCAGTTTTAACCATGTATAATCTTGTACAATCCAGTCTCTGTTCCATTTGTCTCACTCTCTGTTGTAGATAGAGTTTACAGATGAGCTTGCATTGGAGCATATTATGGGGATTTTCATATGAACAAAGTAGTGACTGGAAAGGTTATAGTGATAATTGTCTTATTTTATTGCTGTATTTTGTTGTTTTGTAGAAAAACTGCAATAAATTAGAAGACCTGGTAATACAGGAGTATAGGTCGCTGCCTTGAATGGGCCCCTTTTCGAAAGGGCCGTTTTCTCCCAGGCTAAACTGAAGTGTATGGGAAATCGATTGCTTCTGCCTCCCTGAGGAGATGCAATCGATGATTCCCAGGATGAAGACGGATCGGTAAAAGGTAAGTATGGCTTTTTCGATTTTTTTATCCTAAACCCTCCCCTTCCATTGGGGAGGGTTCCATTGCCAGCAGCCTGACCCAAATGTTCTCCTCCCTGTAGCCTAACCCTAAGACTCTTCTCCCTGCTGTCTAATCCTAATACTTCCCATACTCATACTCACTGATGTGCAGTCGGTGCGGCTGTGCGATAGGTCTGCGGCGGGCAGCATTTTTGGAAAGTACGAAGAATAAGTATGCATACGTACCCATTCATAACAAAAATTGGAAATAGAACCATTTTTGAAATAGAGACAGCCGAAAATTAGCTTTTGGCTGTCTCTAATTTATAAATTGCATTTTCACAGCGGTGACTGACATTGGTGTTTGTTTTATTAAAATATTGATCCAAGAAGGCATTGTTTTTTTTATATATTTGCTCTCTCCCTTCTCCATGAAAATTAGCAATCCTACATGAGTATTAGCTCCTCTAAATTCAACTATGCAGCGATTTACTATTTGCTGCGAAGAGTTGATTTTCAACACTGATACAGCGAATGTTTCTATTTCGACAAAGTACCTGTTTCCAGTAGCAAATTGTACTCTCACTAATGGGTTGCGGACTGGCTGCAGTTAAGGTTAGGCTGATAGGAGAAAATTAGGATTAGGCAGCGGGACATAGGGACATGGAGGATTAAGGTTAGGCTGCTAGAAGGGTAAGCTTTGGGTTAGGATGCGGGACATGGAGGATTAAGGTTAGGCTGCTAGAAGGGGAAGGTTAGGGTTAGGCTGTGGCGATGGGATGGATAAAAGAAGGGGAATGTTAGGGTGAGGCTGCTAGAAGGGGAGGGGTTAGGGTGAGGATTAGAGTAAGGGTTAAGGTTAGGGGAAGATACTCACACAGCAAGGTTCTACCAGAGAGGTTGTAACCATTTAAAGTGCCCTTAACCCTACATACGCTAAACAACTTTTTAGGGTTCCAGTGGTCTGACCTGCGATGCAGCACAAAATTACAAAACTGCACAATGGATGAGTATACTACTGTTATTGATACTACTGCTATTGTCCAATCTATTTGTCTGGTTCTTTGCTGTATAAAATAGGTTCTGTGCATCTTTTAAAATATTCACTTGTGGATGGTTAAAAAATGTAAATACATACCTGTCTATTCTACCATTTTCAGCAATAGAAATTTTATATTTGGCTAACTATTTTAACTTGCTTAAGGAGCAATAATATAAGTTAATGATTTTATTTGGACCCAATATTGCCTGCACTGTGATGTTGTTTTAAACAGTTGTTTGGCATATGTAGGGGTTAAGTGCTTTTTAAATGGCTACTGCTCTACCTCTCTGGTAGAACCTTGCTGTGTGTTTGTTCTAGATTAATTAGCCAGATGGGAGCACCCCCATATATCATAGGTGTTATAACACCTTTTCTCTTGACAGTGTTTTTTCTGTGTGTGTCTAGGGGAAAATACTACCTATGATAGTTGGAGCATTTGGATCCTGATACCTATAGTGTCCTATCCGGAAGCAGAGCAGTAGCTAGAAATTTTGGAGCCAGGAACAAAAGGGATAAAATGGTGCCTCCTGCCTTGAATGAATAACCTGTTTAACCTTTAACATTAACTTAATGGCACCCCACTTTGGCTTAGTGCCCTTCGCGACCGCCCCATCACACACCCCTAGGCACGGCCCTGTCCGAAACTATTGAAAATTCACATCTGTCATTGCTTCATTGCCGGGATTGGATGTGTTGAAAAGCAGCTTGTCGCAGCAGTGAAATATACCCACTATGCACATGGTTCTTTATAGAAAAGGGCGCAGTTGAGAGATTCAACAAAATGCCATGTGATTGACCATATAGTTGCTTGTTAGGCAAATCTAAAAATTGGTCCTCTTGGACAATTTATAGTATAGAGGGCAAGTTTCTAATACATCTGGTAAGCGGGGCATAAGCTATTGAGGTCATCTATAAAATCAATTATTCACTATAATGAAGTATATACATTGGACATTCCACATGAGCGAGGGGGTGAACGCCCCCTGTCACTCACCTCTCTCATTTGGAAGAAGTGTGACTTACGCAGCCTTAAGTCACACTTGGGAGAATCCCTCCACTGTACAATTTACATACTCCCCCCCACCCACTTTGGCAGGCGGAGGGGAAGCACTGCCCCTTCTCCCATATGGAACTAAGGCCCGGATTCACACTACCGGATGTATAGCATATATGTCCGTAGTTTACAGTTTTTTTCTACTGCACATGCGTAGTAAATTTTTTACATAATCTACGTATTTTTTCGTTACATAGATTGTGTATATGCGGCCTTTAAGACCGCATATACACAATCTACGTAACTAAAATATACATAGATTATGTAAAAAATGTACTACGCATGCACAGTAGCAAAAAACTGTAAACTACGTCCATTTAGCAAACTTACTCACGTGGATCTGTCCCATTGTTAGTATAGGAGTTATTGTTTGTTGTTTTGTTTGTTTTTTACAATATGTTATTACTGTAATTGACAAGACTATCTTGCTCTGTAACAGTGGAAGAGAATGATTACAGGGCCTTATATATATATATATATATATATATATATATATGGCACTGTGGACACCTTGTGGCACTTTATAAATAAGCAATAATAATAACTACATCATCGTGGAATTTTTGAATGACAAGACCCGGGAGTAGAAAGCCTCCCTATAGAACTATATAAGGCATAAGGGGATCTGTCTTTCAAGAGGTCACTTCCAATCAAGTGGGACAGTGAAACAGCCACCAGACCAGTTGCCTTAGCTACAGCTAGGTGTATGTTTTCTTTGCTATAATACTTTCCTATTTTTATGTTACTTGCTGCTTTTGCCTTATAAGTGAATATATATATAATTCATAACAAATTTTGCTCATCTTTAAATTTTTTGGTGTGGAAATATACACATTTATGTGTGTGTTTGTGTGTATTATATATTTATATTTGTTAATTATGACATTTAAAATGACAATTTGTTTGTCTTAATAAATTCTTTATGCAAAGATTTTTAAATGGTCTTTTAACTGATATTGATCATGACCTTGGCATTCACAGTCTAATTATAATAAAAATGTCCTTATTCCTCTAGTGCATAAGAAAATCATTGCCTGAAATTAATCAGAGCCACAACTTTCTTAATTACAAATTGGTTATTCATATGTGGTTGATGGGAGGCTTCTGAAATAATTTACCTTTAATATGGTGAGAGTAAATTAATTTTAATAAACACTAATCCTATTTCTATGGGGTGTTAGTAGATGTTAGTAGTTGTTAAAGTACGTGTACAGGAAAGGACAATAAGGCAAATAAGACAAATTATAATTTTTGCAATATTATAATAAAATCAACATAAAAAAAATAAAAAAAGCATACAACAAAACTTTTGCATTATGACACTGTAAAATTTATAAATTTATATCAAGTCATGACATTGTGAAATCAAAACACAGCAGCCAATCAGTCAGTGTTTATGTTTTTCAAAACCATATCTTAGCCATCTTAATCTTCAGTTTACAAGGCCTCATCAATATGAAAGTTAATAAAGCATGAAATTACAACGAAATACCAATATAAGTTGTACGTCAAAATAATATTTTTCATCTAAAATAATTGACATAAGCATCCCTGTATTTTGTGAGACCAATTGACACCTCCAATTTCCCATCCCCAGAGGGGATTCTATCTACTACAACTCTCTGTTGTCCAGCCTGCACCCTAGATCATATCTATGCAAGAGATTGAAAAACTGTGATAAGCATAAAAGGAAACACTGGCAAGTAACAGGAATACTGGCAATAAAACAAATAGCAACAGGAGGCAGGCAAGAGTTCACAAGGCAAGGCATGGAAGAAGAATGATCAGGGGAAAGGAGATATTTAAAGCCAGAGCATAGGTGCTGGAGATCAAGACAGAAGTCTGTTAATAGTCCAAGAGGAGTCCAACAGCAGCTCCTAGGGGCAGGTCCTGGTAATGTCCACAAATATAAATAACTAGTATTGTAATACTGGGCCGTATTCAGACCTCTGGCCGCATTGCATATGCGGCTGGAGCTTACCGATATGAACTACTGCGCATGCGCAGTAATTTAATTACGATATCTACATTACTTTTTGCAACGTAGATTGCGTATATCCGGTCTAAAAGACCGCGTATATGCAATCTACGTTGCAAAAAGTAATGTAGATATCGTAACGAAATTACTGCGCATGCGCAGTAGTTCATATCGGTAAACGAATAGGGCCCACTGCCCCTAGGGGTAAAACAGGATACACCAGTCCAGGATGTAACACTGGATCATTTTCCCCTATCCTCATCTGGTACTTATATTGTCTTGGTCTCCATGGTGGTCTGTTTCAGTCCTGTCTCCTGTATTGTTGATTGGTGTGATGTCCAGCTCTGTTGTGATAACTAACTCCCAAACCCTACTTGCTAATAAAAAATTATGCTAATTAATATTTTTTTCTAAATTCTCTCTTGGATGAAATTAGTGCATTCACATTCTGACTAAAGGGCACACACTAATTTTAGCCACCATTACCAATACACAATAAAGCGGTAATGTTCACTGCTTCGAAATTCACATTTTTGACATACTGTGACAGCTCACAGTTAGCTCTATTTCAAAAGAGCTTTATTTTAGAAAAATTGTTTAATAAATGGCTAAGTATGCTGAACAAGGTTAGGTTTTAGGGAGAGTATGGAATGTAGAAGGGAAAGATTAGAGTTAGGCTGTGGGGAAGGATGGGTTAGGGTTAGGCTATGGGGAGGGGATACAGCATAGAAGGGGAGCTTAGGGTTAGACTGTGAAGAGGGGATGGATCAGAAAGGGGAAGGTTAGGTTTAGGCTGTGGAGAAAGGAGGGTTAGGATTAGGGTAATGGAAGGGAAGGCTGAAAATTAGAAGGATTGGGATTGGGGAAATACTCGCCCATGTTTTTTATGGATTTCTCGATGTGTGGCAGTTTGTGTGCACCTCTGAATCTGCCCCACAATATCCAAATTGGATGTGCCAATTATAGAAACTGGTGTAAATATCATGGAATATGCACACCAGAATGATTTATCATAAAAAAAATTGTAATAAGGTATAATACTCACATATTTTACAGATATATATAGAGGACACAAAGTAAGCACAACACGTGCTGACTAACATATAAAGACAACTAGACCAATAGAATGGTGTCCAATGTTTCAGTAAATTTAATTACCTTCTTCAGGCATCCCTTATTCTATTGGTCTAGTTATCTTTATATGTTAGTAAGCGAGTGCCATGCTTACTTTCTGCCCTTTATATTTTGGATTACTCATCCTGCCCTTCACAACCAGATGTCTGTGCACTGTTAGATCACGTCTTTTTGTCCTTCATGGCACTGGTTGTGGCAGTGTCACTTCTCCCCTCTTCCTCCACCCACTGAAACTTCTCCATGTTATCCTGGCAGGAGATTCATGTGAACAGGGCTAAAAAATATGGGTGCCAGGTCAACATGGCAACTAGTATTTTTACCCTTACCTAAATAGTTATTAGTTTATTTTTAAAACTATTATAACATGAATCCAAAGAAAAAATAAATATATTACGGTTTTTTTAATCGTGTATTTTAAATGCCGCAATGCACACTTTGGGAATTGCTGAACTAACATGATAGGATAATTGGGATAATATTTAACCATTCAAAATTGTTCATAGTTTCAAAACATACACATTTTGTTTTAACACACACTTGTGGCGCCCATCTAATGTTGATGCAATATATGGCATTTGAATAAGTGAAAGATGGCATCTATTATGCTGTTTTTTTAAACTATTTCTCTTTTTTATATTCAGTAATCTTACAATTAAATTTCTAGTAAAATAATAGAAATTGAATTTTTTAAGTTGTGTTTTCTTTTCTTGCCTCTTTGTTCTTCTTTGTCCTTCAACCTTATGACATCACAGCAGGAAGAAAAGTGTAACAGCCTAATAGGGAATATAGGTTAAATCTGTAAAAACAGATGAAGAAAATATGACAGACCTGAAAGATTCCCATGCTAACCCCAACCTTTTAACTGAATCTTTAGAACAGTTAAGCTATTGTGAGTTTGTAAATCTTGACCCATTTACCATTATCAAAAATAGGATAAAACATATCTAGAACTTTTCTTTGATCAATGATGTCCTTAATTGTGTCATGTGGGCAATCTACAAAAGCAAGAAAAGAGAGCAGTCAAAGGCCATTATAACATTTGAGACTTCACAAAAACCATGACAACTGTTAAATAAAGAGGGGTAAGGAGTCCACATTTGTACATAGGTGTAATCTGTGTGAATGCAACTACAGCAACTACAAAACTAATATCAATTACCTTGAAGACAAGGGACTAGATCCATAATTAGCAGCGTATTGCATGCATTAACCTATATTGCGGAGGCTACGTACAGATTTTCTATTCATAACTCCATATGTACGAGGAGAGTGCACAACCCCTGCGCTACCCCTCTGTATGTGGGGGAAATGTACATAAAGGTGAATCGTACTTTAGGGTTTTGGAATGCTCTTACTGTACAATTAGCATTCCATTCCATTACCATCTTATGGATGGTGAAAGGGCTGGCCCCCCCGGACACAGAATTCATGATGGAATTAAGCATTGGACAAACGCCATCCGATTAAAAATTCCTCATTACTGCGCCGCACATACAGACAGATGATTGTCGTACATGATGTATAGTAATAACCTGTCTTTCGTAAATGTGGATCTGGCCCAAGATCCCTATTTTGTGGAACTACATTTGCAGGTAGTGACTGCTGGTACTTGTAATGCTACAGGACAGATGTATGGGGAGGCATCCAGTATTATACAACTTTGGGGTGATACAGTGTAAATGTGGTTTGATTTTCATTTTATTAAAGTTCAATTTACTGTATCAGGGGTTCTGAACTACGGGTGGTACTCGGACCACTGTCTGGTGGTACTCAGGGCAACTGGGCAAGCTTGTCAGGAAGTAGCAGCCATATTGTACTTTAACCAGGTACCAGAGGTCATATTTAATGGATCTAGAGGGTTGAAAGGGTTTTATGTAAAAAATGTACTTTAAAACCTCTGTAAAATATGTAATATAGGGGTTTATATGAACAGCAAATGGTACATATGCTGGGCTCTAAACTTGTGTAAAAGCTTTAAATGGTATAAGCACAGGGATTTTTAGTACTGTGTACTCTATGGGAAAAAGCCCCAAGCAGTGTACACAGAGGATACAAATACATCTGTGTAGGATTCCAGGCAGGAGTGGTTTGTGGGGACCTACTGCTGTGTAAATGTATATATATGTGTGTGTGTGTGTGTGTGTGTGTGTGTGTGTGTGTGCTCCTTGTGATGTGCAGGCTAACTGGGAGCTGAGAGATGTCATGTGTATCATTTCACAGTCTGCCTGCACCTCATAAAGCATTCAGAGAACCGTTTTAATGAGAAAATCTGTGCGTATTTTTGCGATCTGATGAACTGCTCATGCGTAGTAACAAATTTTATGCTATCTACGTTGATTTTACCCATGGAAGTCCATTAGACACGGACGTGTGAATCGCACTTAAGACAATACGTACGGAGGGGTGTGGTTGTAATCCGTCCGGAGACTGAAACATGAAAGTAGGTGGGGGGAGGCATTTAAATGACCGTTTGATATGCACATACGGTATTGTTAGACGCATGCAAATGACCATGCAAAGATAAGGGAATAATTGCGTACTTTTCGCGGATGGTTCTCTGAATCCGGACCCCAGTCTTCAGGACATCCTCCTTCTAAGCACACTGGGCCTGATTCAGACTTAAGAAGGAGCTTGAATTTAAGAGAGGAAAGTCACTTCTGGGCTAAACCATGTTGATTGTAGGGGAGTCATATTTCATCTGTTGCAAACAGTATTAGAGTTGAGAGGTGATGTTTCCCAGCCCAAGTCTAAATAACAGTGTGATAGTAAAGCTGGTCAGTATCTGTGTGCAGTAAGTAATTCAAAGATATATCCCTGCATGCAAAGAATACAATTAACTTGACTCCCCCTGCAATCAACATGGTTTGGGCCAGGAGTAACATTCCTCTCTTATATCAAGCTCCTTCTTAAGTCTGAATCAGACCCACTATTACAGCTGCCGGCAGTATGTTTAGGAGGATGTCAATCACTACCATCAATTCTCCTAGATAGTTGCGGGAACCCAGAATATTGGATGTTTGTGGGGGGCCCTCTGGTTAATCTTGCTCTGATTCCAAGATATGAGAGCTATATTTTAATGAAAATGTGGATGTTTATTCTTTTTTGCATAAGGAGCAGCAGCCATGTTTTTGTTTGCCTCCTCCAGAGGCTACATACCGAACACACAGCTGACTATTACCAATCTGTCCATGAAAAAACGTATAAAGCTGTACTGCACTATACTGACTAATTTTTATTTCCATATAATATTTTATGAGTTTTGCAAGTGACTGTTTGCATTTTGGCCAGGGATTTTTTTATTAACTTTTAAAATTTTTAGGAGTTTTATTTTAATAAAGTTGTGTTTTATATAATTCAGTTTAACAAAAAAAATCATATTAATAATTAACGCCACATATAATGCAAAAGAAGGCTATTTAACCAACATTAAAGAAGCCCAGACACTTTTAAGCAATTAGCAAACTACACTGCAACACTTCTATGCCCATGTTCAGTATTGTAAAGAGGAAATGCCAAACAGGCATCAGTATATGCCTCATATATGGTGGCAAACTCCTCCACTCACTCTGTTACTCTTCTTTTTGAGTATACATAGATATTATAGTCTGTGATCGCTTAATTTTTTCCTAACTTTAATGTTTTTATGCATTGGTCCATTTTAAAATGTCTTATGGAATTGTTTAATTGTTTTCTAATTTTCTTGGAAACAGTTGATGGTACTTTATTCTTTATATTGCGATGACCTTTTTGCTATTATTATGTTGTTTAGGGGCATGTGTGCCTTAGAAGTGGAGACCGTTGCAAGCCCCTCAACGATACTTCACATTGCGAAATAGGGACAGACGAAAGCTGCTTTTCGGCTGTTCCTATTTTGAATTTGAAGTATTGCAGATTTTTTTTTATGAATGGGTGAGTATGCAGTTCGAATACTCACCCATTCATTTTAGGAAAAGCCGCCACCGCTGGACCAGACCATCGGAGAGATGAGTAACCCTCTTTGGGGACTTAGGGTTAGGCTGAGGGGGGGAAGGCTTAGGGTTAGGCTGCGAGGGGGGGGACTTAGGGTTAGGGAGTAGGTTTGCTTACCATTCTGAGCACCGTGTTTGGAACTTGCTGGGAGCGAACAGCCCTATCAAAATAGGGCCGTTCGCTATGGGGACCCACACCCTTTTTAAGGGCATAACAGATTGAAGTGTACTCCTGAGCAAAACCATATTTCAATGTGAGGTGAAAATATAATTTAGTTATTTTGCATGTAGAGAAAATACTTTGCATAAGCATATAGATGTTAAAATGTAGCTCTTTAGTTGTAATCTGTTAATTACAGTTAAGCTAGTAAAACTTCACCCCAGAACTCTAATTCAGTTTTCAACATTTGCTTGCTTGTAGTTCAACCTGTTTTTGCCAAGGTCTACAATTGCACCTATTTTGCCTTTACTCTTAAACTTTGGATCAGTCCAATGCTGAGTATTTCAAATTCTCAAAAATTCCTGTGTGCTTTATCATCTTGTATTACTACAGAGACCAATTTCCCTGTGATGCTTAGCAGCTAGCTGAACACCTGGGTTATCTGCCTGCTTTTTATTCCTCATCTGAGTTTCAGTCTATCTTTGTCTCCACACTCCAATAATAACCAGAAATGTGATATGTACAACCCAAGCAGCAAAGACGATACCATCATAGACCAAGCTGTGGATGTGGTTAGACTTCACACACTTTAGTACGCTAGTGACAATATTAATAAGGACAATTTTGGAGTTTTTCAAATAACCATGGTAATTGGAAATAAATGCATCTACATACAACTTCTCTAAACCTCTCCAAACTTCAAGTGCTCCCTTAACTCACCTCTTCACACAAGCTTATCAAATATTCAAGCTTCTTGAGCTTTATTTACCATATTAACAACCACTTTGTCTTTCTATTACATTATTAACACAAAACCCGCACACTCTCTTTATCTATTCTAAAATTTCCTCATGTGCCGTGTGACTGGATCATACAGAGCACTGAGCATTTTTAGTATACAATGTGACTGGTCTATTGTGTGATATATAGCACTTACCCTTCTGTATCAAACACACTGTCCTATAGAGTGTAAGCTTGTGAGCAGGACCCATCTAGTCTGTCTGTTATTACCCAGTCTTGTTTATATTAATTGTTAAAAATTGTAAAGGGCTACGTAATCCGCTGGTGCTATATAAAAAAACTTTTAATAAATAAAATAATAAATAAAACTTTACAAGTTATTCAAACTACCTTTTTTTGTTTTTCACCCATAAAAACATTTTTCTATTTTGTTAGGTTAACATACCATTTTTAGACCAATCACCTGCAGAAAGTTCAATAAAGTCTAACTAACAGTTATTTTATCTAAGAAAATGTTGCATTGTTATAAAAAAAAAACATTTATAAGCACCACAGAGAAATTATTTGCATCTTTTTTTCCCCATATATGATCTGTAGAACATAGGCTTCATTTCAAATAAATCATTTATATTGTCTAATTTTAGTAATTATGGACCTGATTCACACTTAAGAAAGTTCTAAAAATAAGAACTTAATGTTACGCCTGGGCAATATCATGTTGTTTTTGGGGGGAGTCAAGTTAATAGCATTCTTTGCATGCAGGAATACATCTTCGAATAGCTTGCTGCACATAGATACTGACCAGCTTTAGTATTACACTGTTATTTAGACATGGTCTGGAAATTATCACCTCTCAACACTAGTGCTGTTTGCAACAGATGAAATATGACTCCCCTGCAATCACCATGCCCAGGAGTGACTTTAAGTTCCTGGGCTAAACCATGTTGATTGCAGGGGAGTCATATTTCATCTGTTGCAAACAGCACTAGTATTGAGAGGTGATAATTTCCAGACCATG
>WWET01001156.1:207613-224388 GCA_011038615.1 Limnodynastes dumerilii
TTTTTTTTTTTTTTTTAAAAAGTATCAAATGTATCCCCCTTATCAAGACAGGGGTTTCTTATATTTTTGTTTCTCTTTAAAAAATAATTTTTTAAGTGATTTGCATGTGATAATTAATAAAAATAAAAAGTTTTCACAAACAGAATTAGGCAGCCATGCCACATAGCAAATTTGTGATGAAAATCTGAAAAGAATCCCTGTCTTCCTTCATGCACTATTTATGAGCATGTTTAGAAGTGGTCAGGCTAGAGTAACAATCCCCTTGGGGCCTTCCTCTTCCTCTCACCTCTGGGCAACATAGCCACTGCCCCTGCTGTAGTTAAACCGCTAATATGCAAAAGTGCTAAAAATGCCTGCTCTATAGCATGTTATAGTTAATAAATGAAGGTGCCTATCCTAAAATATTTAAAATAAATTATTTAAAATTATAATTAAAAATATTGTAAATATTGTAAAACAATGATGTTACCTAGCACTTATATAAACTCAAACTAAATAATAACGGAAATACTGGGAGGAAAAGGGTCTAAGTTAACAAGCCTAGTTATGTACATAAGATTAAGTGTTATATATCTTAAGATTGTCTTCTTAGTAGTAAATGTGATCCAGCCACAGAGCAATCTTAATATCGAGAATGGGCTAAAAAATATAAATATATTTATTCTGTGGATAAAAGGGAGAGAATACCCAGATTGGGCATGAAAGATAATAAACACTTGACTGCTAGGCAGACACACCAGGTATTAAGGGGTTAAATTTAAGCATTAGTCTAGTGAGCTAGGTAGGGGCTGACTTTGGGGGTGGGACTTATAGAAGGGTATACACAGGGCTTGATTAAGAGTTACGGCTGCCCTAGGTTAAAGAACTCAAAGTCCCAAATTTGGTTTTCCCTTCACTGTTAACACTTTTATTCAGCTTCAAATTCATCATTTCAAACATCCAAACTTTATTCCCTCTTCCCAAGGAATTTGTAGTAGCGCCCCCTAAAGCCATCTGCCTTCGCCTGCAGCCTAGTCAGCCTTATGGTTAATCAGGCCCTGGGTATATAAGGGTAATTCAGACTGGGGTCCAGCCTTCTTCTAGATTATTCTTCCCTCCCTCCCTTACCTATAGTTAAGTGCTAACCTGTGTTTTGATTCCCAGATGGGGCATAGGTTGGCGGTAGCAGTGAGGTATGGTACAGGGAAGACACACCCCTTTGAGACGAAGCAGTAAGCTACGCCAGCTGGCTGGTTTCTGGTTGCCTCTCTGGTTCTCCTCGGGGTGTGCTATTATGACAGGGGTTGTGTTCCTGTGTTAACCATTTCCTCCAGAGTGCAGAGGGCAAGGGTTCCTGTCCTCCGTTATGTGTTGCCTCCTTAGTTGACTCCTCACCGGCAATCGACGCCACCTACTTTGTAAATTCATAGTCCAGTTATTCAATTAATCATTACAAATCTATGCCCCTTTTTAAAGCCATATCGTTGTCTGTGTGTTTTATTTTAAGAATACTTGGTGTGAATGCCGTAGTCAGCCATTGGTAGTTTAATATATGATATATGAGTTGTGCATATTTATTTTGTGCTTACAAAGCATACCTAATCAGCATGCAATGACAAGCACCTCTCCATTGTTCCACTCGCTAGTCTTGTATCCAGTGTCCCCGCATGTGTCCTCGAGTGATTCTCTGTGTCCACAGCAGAGGGAGGTTACATACAGACAAGCTGCCATCTCTCCGCTCCCTCCTCCCTCATATAAACTGTCGGGTGTGACGTCATCACATCGGGCGTGATATTGTAACATCATTAGATCCTGGAGGAAGGGTACCAAAAAGTTATCTTGCCTCCGAGCGCCTGGGCAGAACCTACACCACTGATGATAAGTGTTATATTGTTGCAAAGACTTCCCAGTAACTATTATATGTGAGTATGTAAGTTCACCAGGACCGGTCAAGTGCAAGCTGAAACACATAGACGTGTCATATGCACCTAGTTTTTAACTCAATACTGTACATACTTTGTCTGCGTAAGCCCCCAGCCAAATAGGAATGCCCCATATACCACCCTCGGAATGTACGTTGGCATATGTCCAAATACATAAAACTCATGATTGAAACAGTCGTTTATGCATGTCTTCCTGGCATGCACAGTGCAAAAACCATTTACATATGCTAAAACCCTCTGCTTAAGCTAAGAAGAACACAACCATCTATCTTGTCTGTTGCTTTGGTGTCCTCCTGGAATACTCCCTCTCTTTCAATTCCCACATGTAGATCTCTAAGTCCTGCCACTTTCATCTCTGCATCATCTCCAGAATCAAGGCCATTGTTACTCGGGATGCTACAAAAACACAAATTCGTGTCCTTTCCCTATCTGGATTACTGCAACCTTCTACATTTCCTCTTCAACAAATGCTTCACTGTCTCTCTTTCCCCTACAAAATCCCATTTACCTCTCCCCCTCACTCCGCTCCTCATCTGCTAATCTCCTTGCCCCCTCATCCCCTCATTTTAAGTCCACTACCAAGACCTTTGACCATGCTATCCCCCTCCTTAGGAAATATCTGTCTCACTCTATCAAATTATCTACCAGCCTGCAACTCTTCAACCATTCCCTTAAAACACACCTCTTCATTATGCTTCATTTAAAAAAAGCATTAGTTTAAAACCTCCATACAACCAATATGTGCTTTTAGCTTATTATATGTCAATGTGTCTGGTTTTAGATATTAAAACATATAACCCCTTTTTTTGAACATTACATGGTGTATACCTGCATTTATTTTTTATTTAATGTATTGATACAGGTGTTTCTGGATAGATAGCGCAACACCCTCTTTTCTTTTTTCTTCATTATGCCCACCTGCTCTCCTCAAAATTCATGATTTACCCTGTTTTATCTATTTTTTATTTTTTTTTACCTTGTACACACACACACACACACACACACACACACACACTAGGGTTAATTTATTCAGCAGCCAATTAACCTACCAGCACCCAGAGGAAACTCACACAAACATGGGGAGAACATACACACTCCACACAGATAAGGCCCAATGATAGAATTAAACTCAAGACCTCAGTGCTGTGAGACACAAGTGCTACTTACTGAGCCATTGTTACTGCTATTGTTTTGATTTACTATAGATAGCACTGTGGAAACAGTGTAATGCCTTATAAATTAAGGATAATGGGCTGGATCTAGAACTACGCCTGTCTTCCCTAGACGGACGTAATTCAATGAACAATAGCTACTGCGCATGCGTAGTAGCCATTGTATGTAATCTGCGTATCGTTTCGATACGTAGATTGCGTATATGCGGTCTTTTAGATTACGTACAATAGCTACTACGCATGCGCAGTAGCTATTGTTCATTGAATTATGTCCGTCTATGGAAGACGGATGTAGTTCTGGATCCGGCCCAATAACAATAACATGGGGCCAAATCCATATTTAATAGCATATTTCATACTTTAGCCTCTGGAATAGAGTCTAATATATAGAATTTGTCATCCACCACTCTGTACACGCAAGGGGAGTGCACACCCCCTGCACTTCCATCACACATATGTGCCTACAGCATGCAGAACCCAACCTTAAGGCCGAAGTACGGAATGTAATGGCTTTGGAACTCTCTCATTGTACAATTACCATTACCACCCATCATGCACATCTCATATGCAAGGTGAGTGGGCCCGCTCTGCATGCAGAGTATGAATAACGCACAGCATGTGCGATACTAACTGACAGCATATGGCCCATTAATATTATTATTATTATTATTATTATTATTATTATAATTGGAGCAATTAACAATCTGGAAGAGAACCACAGATCCTATGGAGAGCGAAGGAATATAATTGTGAGATATTTGCAGACAAAGGAAGATATGTATGTTGCTGCAGAGATATTAACAATGGGGTAGATCCAGACCTAAGTCGTTGTTACGTTAGAACGTGTAGCATATTTATGCTAGCGTAATTTCTATGCACTCCCTAGACACTCCCCTTGGTCACACGTACTTTGGCCGTTTTACACTGCCCAAACCCTACCTTAACTTTCCATAGCGTAACTAAGCTGGAAACTTTAGGTTTGGACTTAAAGCTAGTTGCATGGATACAAGGATAGATAACAAAGGGTTGTAGTAAATGGAATCTCTTCTGGGGATGGTAAGGTAACCAGTGGAGTACCCCAGGGTTCTGTACTTGGACCTGTGCTATTTAATATCTTTATAAATGATATTGCTTGTGGTATTGAGGGGAAAATATGCCTTTTTGCAGATGACACCAAGATATGTAACAGGGTAGACATGCCAGGAGGGGTACAGAAAATGAGGGATGATCTAGGTAGACTGGAGGAATGGTCAAGAGTGTAGCAACTGCAGTTTAATGCCAAAAAATGCAAAATCATGCACTTGGGACACAAGAACCCAAAGGCTCAATATTTCCTTAATGGCATTACATTAGAAACTACTGAGGAGGAAAGGGATCTAGGCGTCATTACTTCCAGTGACTTAAAGGTAGCCAAGCAATGTAACAAAGCAATGAGAAAGGCAAGTCAGATGCTTGGTTGCATATGGAGAGGAATTAGTAGCAGAAAGAGAGAAGTAGTGATGCCCCTTTATAAATCATTGGTACGCCCTCCCCTAGAATACTGTGTTCAGTTCTGGAGGCCATATCTCCAGAAAGACATAAATACATTAGAGACTGTGCAAAGAAGAGCAACTAAAATGGTCCATGGCCTGTGTAACAAATCATACCAAGAAAGGCTAGAGGAACTAAACATGTATAGCTTGGAGCAGAGAAGGGAGAGGGGGGACATGATAGCAGCTTTCAAATACATCAAGGGTTGTGACCAGCTAGAGGAGGGGGCATTTTTCAAAAGAAAACGTGTAATAGAACAAGAGGGCATGAATATAAACTGTAGGGTGGTAGAATCAAAGGAAATGTGCGGAAAAATTACTTCATTGAAAGGGTGATAAATAAGTGGAATATTCTCCCATCTGAGGTGGTTGAGGCCAATACAGTAGAACAATTTAAACAGGCTTTGGATAAATATAAGGATAACTTAAATTGTAAACCAAATTGAGGGTAAATAGGGTCTAGGGTCAGTATAGTTTTGAATAAACAAATGGGCAGACTAGTGGGGCCATGTGGCTCTTATCTGCCGTCACTTTCTATGTAACTACTGACGTACGTAATGGATTTACGTATGTGACGGCCAAACCTGGCCCATACTGTCCAATTTAAATGCCTCCCTCTGCCTCCAAAGCGTAATTATGGGCGTCGTATTGATGCCTCCGCCCCTTCCTTCATATTTACGTTGATGGTACGTACGTTAGGATTTACGTGGTGTAATATCTGCCGCACGCATGCGCAGTAAATACAAATAGCCGATTTGACGTCATCGGCTAGCATAAATATGCTAGCGTGCATAGCTCAGGGTCTGGCCCAATATCTGTATATTTTTATTTAAATAGCAAACTCTCTTTGTGTCACATTTTTTTACTTTATTCAGAGTTTACGCTCTCCATTGCTGAAATATCCTGATGGAATCTTTCTAGTTTAACAGGAAACATGTAGGGGGGAGTAAAGCAGTACATGTTATAGGACAAATTGCAGCCCAATAATAGACTGTTGTATATGATCTGTAAGTAATCTTTGAGCAACTGGCAAAAAAATTTCAAAACTGGACAGTATATTTATATTTCATCATCAAATGTCAATCTATTATATGTATGTATTCCCATAGCTTCCTATATTGTGAGTAGCGCACACTTTCCATTTGGAAATCAGCATTTTCAATTTCTGTAATTATTTGCAGGATTATTGCACATCACTTTTTGCAAGTTTTTATGAACTTTTAACTGCTTAAAAGTGGCACATCTGCCATAGACTGTCCATAAGACATGACTTGATTTCGTTAATGATAGCACGGGCCTATTATATTCTGTAAATAGCTCCCATATTTATTTGGCATTTTTGAAGTTCATACCCGCAGACAAGGGCACAAGAGAGAAAACATAATAAGCACTAACAAGCAACAACCATATTCATGTATCTACATACATTATCTTGACAATTCAAATATTTCCAAACAACATTATTTCTAATTTTTGCAGTGAACAGAAAAATTGTATTTATTTATGACCGTACACTCACGTCTTCATCTTCAGCCTTTTCAATGATTCTCTCATTTAGAGTTTGTTCTACAAAAAAAAAAAATATTAAATGCAACAACATTACTGAAATAATTCATCTACTGTATATTTTAAGTAAAATAGACTTTACTTGATGAAGTATGTAATTTGAAAATCTTAAGTTTCTCATTTAAATGATTACTTTCTCTCATTGTAAGCAGCTTAGGCTTTTTTCATTTATGAAGCTTAAACATTTGGCTGTATGGAACGCAGCATCAACATAACTTGTCATACAATCCATTGTTTTTAATAATCTTTTACTGATAATCTAAATGATGATTAGTCTTGTCTCTTAGATTTCTTTACTCTTCTAATACGCATTTAAATTAATCCTTTCTGCATATTCTGATTTATTCTTAATTTTTTTTTTTTTGTTGTGAAGAACAAAATCATGATTAAAGCTGGAGATGGCCTTAAAATGTACGGCAATAGCATTAAGCAGATCACCTCTATATGAGCCAGATGTCCTAATAGCAATCAGAAAGGGCAAAAATAAACATAAAATCACTTTTTGTATTCATTTAGGACTATGAAAATAAATAAATATTTTTTTAATTTAGTATATAGCTTATATAAAAGTCGTATTATTAATTTATTCTGCACGATCAAAAGTCCGACCGATAGGTCTTGACATCTGTACACTCAACTGCAAATTGGGCGTAAGGAGGCATTTAAATTGCAGGGTCAGGCACTTCCATCCGTACGTGTGTTTAGGCCTACAGTCTACGCTTGCTGAGAAGTTAAAGCAGGGTTATGGACATGGAAATTAGCTTAACTCAGCACGTCAAAGGGGAGTGTCATTATATTTCAGGTAACTGTCATGTTTTACTTATTCAAATATCATTTAAATGACAAAGAATGTTACTTAATAATTTATTAAATTAAAGTAATCTACACAAATAATTAACACTGTGATTACATGTAAGTGTTTCCAGTTAAGTTACAGTAAAGAAGTAAAGGGACATAATATTTTGTTGTGAAAAAATTCACATTTCATTCCAAGGTCCCGAAATAACCTCTTATTTTTCATAGTGGAAACAATGACTGTTGTGATTAAACTATCATTGAAATAATGGGCCGTATTCACAGATCCGTTAGTTCTCTGTACGCAATTATACGCACGTACATTGCAAGGCAACACCCATGACACCCCTCACACGGACGGGTTTACGTAGACTTCGGCCACCATAGAGCACTCTTATCTCTACGTGTGCATTGACATGCGTATAATTCTTACGTACGTGCGTATGTAGCTAACCACACCCTCAAATGGTCATTTTAATGCCTCCCTCCACCCACTTTAACGTAACTTTGTCTGTATGGATTTGAACCACGCCCCTCCGCACATAGGTCCCCAAGTGTGATTCACACATACGTGCCTAATGGACTTCCGTGCGTAAATTCAAAGTAAATAGCGTAAATAAAGTTACTACGCATGCGCAGTTACTCTGATTCTAAAAATACGCACGGAACTCCGCGCAAAAACGGATCTGTGAATACGACCCAATGACAGGTTTGTAATTGGTATTAAGAAACTTTCAGTGGAACTTCTGTTATCTATTATATTGAATCCTTATAACGCATACAGTAAATGTCAAAGTCACATTATGAGTCTGGTTAGTTGACTACTGTCACCCATTGCTGTTTCTCCCAATTGTTGCTACTGATATAGCTGGATTACAGGCAGTAAGAAGCAATCATTCTATCTTCTGCTCCTCTCAATTCCTTCAGGATTATCACTAGAAGGACTAAGAGTGCATAGGGGAAATACAGACTGATGTGATCGGTGTTCAGACTCATAAATCCCTGGTGTTACACATTTCTCTCATACAGAGGTTATTGTATCTTGCACTTTTGTGGGGGGAGGGATTCTGGGAGATGGAGCTGTGTCTTACTGTCTGCACAATGACAATAAAAATAACATAGAAAGGAAGGACGTGTATTCATAACAACATGCAAACAGCAAAACTGCTATGACCATTGGTATTTTATTTTTTACTATATGTTGAGGTGAGGAAAGTTTTTGTTATATGTTTTAAATTGGAAACAAAGGTCATGATTCACAGTTAAGTCTGCAAGAGGACTTACGCAAAATGGTTGCATAGGTCCCCTTGCTTGTTACATCTGCCCATGCATGCCCCAGATGTTAGGCAGCGGATCTCAATGCAAAATACTTCACTGAAAGGGTGATAGATACATGGAATAGCCTCCCATCTGAGGTGGTAGAGGGTAACACAGTAGAACAGTTTAAACATGCTTGGGATAAATATAAGGGTATCCTAAATCTCAAACTAAATTGAAGGTAAATAAGGTTAAGGTCAGTATATTTAAAATAAACAACTGGGCAGACTGGAAGGGCCATGTGGCTCTTATCTGCCGTCACGTTCTATGTTCGTATGTTAATGAGGCTGGAGGCATGGTTTGCCTTGCTAATATGGCAATAAGGGCAACAAACTTAAGGTAGGGGATATGGACAAGGAGTGACAGGGGTCCCCTCTTCCTCGTGTAATAACAGACCTCCAAATTTACGGAAAGTGTGTGAATGTCTGAACACGGTCCAGAGAACCTTAGTAAATTTAACAATGGAGTGGGCAGAAGTCTGAATATTCTTCAGTAGTCAAAACATTGCCCTGAAAAATCACCATAAAGAGTACATGAATATGTAAGTCCAGGTAGATTCATGATTCAGGGCTATGGTGCAGGTCCTGAAATTTAACAAGGTAAGAACCATTAACACAGTGGATAGAAATAGTTAACTAGAAAAGTAACATGACATTTAAGGATTACCTGTATAAGGACAAATGTCAAAATACCTGGTATAAGGACAAATGTCAAACGTTATTTTGAGAACTTTAAAGATCATATGTCACCCATTATAATCATTACATTTCTGGAGTACCACCTTACATGCTTGGGGAATCTTGAGAATTGCAGGACAAGACTGACCAGAGACTGCTGAAGAAATATTAAATGTTCATGCGGAAGGGATTGATAAATGACATATGCCAATAGTTCCTTCCATTACATTTACCATCATACACTCTGCACAGAGTAGAACTACAAACAGGAGTTAAACTAAGAATACATTTATTAGGTGCAGGGCCAGATTAACAATGGGGCTAATGAGACTACAGTCTCAGGCCTCCATCTGAAAATAGGCCCACACACACTGCAGAAACCCAGGCCTCCCACTGCAGTGTATAAAGATGAATGTCAGGGACTGACATTCTCCTCCATAGCATACTATATAGTGTGGATCCTTGATCATTTTTATCCCCAGGCCCATATGGCCCATAATCCAGCCCTGATTATGTGGAACAATATGTGTGTAGCTACTGTATATGACAAATCTTGTAGCTCCACTTACTAAACACAGAAATAGAGAACAATTAAAACAAAAACACTTGCCCATTTTTTTAAACCCATGATGACATCTGACCCTACTTAATATGTCTCATTTTGTTTTTTTTCCTTGCATCTTTTCTAACTTTTCTTTTTCCTTGCATCTTTTCTAACTATTTATATATGCAGCTCAGAAGGATTAAACCAAGTAAATCCCTATAGGTTTCCTAAAGAAAGGTCTAGAGAAAACCCTCAAAAGGTCATCACTATGTTCACTACAAACGTATTAAAATGTAATCTCTAATATAAGAATGTTAAAAAGTTAGAGTTAGCGGCCCAGATTCACACCCCCGGACGTATTGCACATACGTCCGTAATGTACCGATAATAGCTACTACGCACAGTAGTATTTCGGAGGTAGGGATGGATTTCTTCGTTAAGGATCTTGTTGAGGCTTTAGTTTGATGTGGCGGGACCGGAACATGTTGCGGTCGGTGACGGGTGCACTTAGCAAGCTTTATTGTTGTGTTATTGTTGTGTTATTCGGTGCCGAGGTGACGCCCAAATGGTAACTGTTTTGCGGAAGGCCGTTTAGCTTAGCAGTCTCTAAGGTGTGCCCGGGGCGGACAACCTTAGCATTTGTCCGGTTACTATGCGGCTGGAGCACTGAGGTATTGAGAGAGTTGCTTTGGTTAATGTATGGTTATTTGTGCTTGCTAATTGCTTAAGCTAAGCTAAAGCTTATCCTTTAATCAATCTTGGCCATTCAAATTAATAAATAAATAAATAAAATAATAATCCCCTTTATCCCAATCAATAAACGTTATATTTAACTTCACCCCTTAATTCTGTGATGTATCCATTTATTTCTAGGCAAGGTTTCTGGGGTGCCCTAGCGCAGGCATCAACCATGGGTAGTTTAAAGGGCATTACGCTTAACTCAAAAAGGGTTCTGCATGCTGAATATGCAAGGGGAGTGCAGGGGGTGTCTACTCCCATCGCCCCTATGGAATTCCAGATCTCAAATTCCGTATGTTAGCCTCCACTGCAGAAGACAAGGCACAGAATTTATTCATAGGTCAGTATCCGTCCCATGGACTATACAAACTAATGTGTCAAATGTAGCCAATTGTTATCTTAATTGTGCTAAATGTGTTCAGGTGATAATGTACAATGGAATGCCTGAGGAATTGTCATCATAAGATTTTATGCTGATATTGGATTTTAAGTACAAGAAGGGAAACATAAAATACTATGGGGTAATCATGCTGAAAGTTAGAGTTACTAATTACTTAGGTAAGTTCATAGGAGACAAGTTCTCTCACTGGACGCTGAAAAATATTTAATAGGCTGTGGCTTGCCTTGAAGGTCAAGTAGAGCTGTCAATGATTTAAAAGCTTACAAGTTCATCTCTGTAGTACTCTGCCCTTATTATATCATGGATAACATTACTAAGACAAAGACTTCTTTTTTAGAAGCATATGTATTAATAACTTTAGTTTAAGGGTTATTTATGGGATCAAATTTTGACAATTCATGTTGAAATCAACTACAACTATTTGTGTTCACATACCATTGAAAGAGGAAAATAGTGTTACTTGTTATTGTTTAATGTTGTTTTGGTTTTTTTTTGCAAGTTTGAATTTTTCTTTTCACTTTAAACAGAAATTATAGCAAAAAAAAATTGTCAGCGAAATCCATAAGCCATGGAACCAGTGATTTTTTTCTTTAATCAGGATAAAAATTAATATTCGTTAAAAGGTTGCAGCTTATAAAAGTATTTGGTACACAATAAGTCAGATATATCTGAATCCTTGAATTGGCAATGTTGTTGTATATATGATGTCATTGAACAATGACTATTTGCTTCAAATGCACAAGTAAGCGGCACACGTGGATGGGAGGTAAATAACGGTATGTGGCGTATGGACACAAAGCAATGAGCTCTCTAAATACGCTCTGGAAGTGCAGCATTTTATAATGTGTTTGAAAGGGTTATTAACTATTATAAATAGAACAGTAGTTTCAGTTGTAGTGTTTATGCTCTAAAGCAATGGAAACATGTATTTATAGAAAAATATGAAACTATATTTTTTTATTTTTACTGTACTTTAAAAAATAAACAACAACCACACAACACACTGGCAGCGATTTAATGTCTGTTTAATGTATTTTGCTGGACAACAATCAAGTTTGACGGATACTAAATTAGCTTCTGAATGAGTGCTCCCTGACTTAGACCTAACCTGCAGAAGGTACACATTTTTTTATGTAAAGTCACCTTTGTGAGTCTGAAGTCAAGAAAGGATTTCTGCTCCACTGGACTGATGCAGTCATTGTATTGAACACGAGGATCCTTTATTAGGACATATTTTCCTTCAGAACCGCAGATTATTCACCAACCTTTTTATTTACTTTATTGATATTGAGTTTGACTTTTAATCACTGCATTATTTACTGTTTTTCTTTTTTTTACCACATAAAATAATTCTGTTTTTGACACCTCGGCGCCCATAATACTCACTTTTGTTTCTTTAACCTTTGTTATATCTGCGTTTTGACCAGGATTGGGTGCACTTGCCTTGGCCCTGCTCTTACTGTACATTGACTACGTCACTCCCCCATCCCTCCCTGTATATGCCCCGCAGAGCTCAAGCCTCGGACTCCAGGGTTGTGCTATGATCTGAACTGGAAGTATCTGAGCATGCACAGCAGTAAGTCACGCACAAAAACATCACGCCAACGTTCAGATCTGAATCGAGGCCAATGTCTATACAAACCAAAGACCCAGACATAGGTTGCTAAACTATCAAAGTGATACACAAGTAATTTGCTTTTACGTGATCTGAAATTGCATTGGATTGGATCCAGACTGGCAATCAGATTGCAGATCCCTGTTTTATTTAGAACACACCATTCACTCATACAGAATCAAAAGAATGGACTTTACCTGAACATTTCTGATTTGGCCATGCTTAGGATGGATTGGAATGTTGGATAGCATCAAATATACTTTTAAATAATAAACCCCTTGCACTCATGACCACAGACAAAACAAGTTGGAAAAACGAATATTGTGATGCTGGATTATGCTTATTGTGAGAATGCTCCAAAATTCTTCTTTTGTTCATGGACAATCTATGTTCAGGGCTGGTGTTAGGGTGTTCGGCACCCCCCTGCAAACTTAAAATTTGCGCCTTTATTTAGCAATTTAACACCAGTTACCATCTTAGATTATAGTAAGCGTCATAAAACAAAATCTTGTAACCACAATGAAAGGCCCACCAGTATTCCCAAATCATGTCACTCTAGCCCCTCATTATGTGTCTCCAGCCCCCCAGTTCAACATTGTCTCTCCAGCATCCTAGAATTCCCAATCATGTCTCTCCAGCCTCCTAGTATTAACCTTGTAAAGTTGCCATTATTTGTGTATAGTTTGTGAAGGTTTATTTAGAACTTTAATTTACTTTTCCAGCACATAATCAGAGCGTTTAGTTACGTATCTTTGAATCATAAGCAATTTTAAGAACATAAACGCACAACAGATTCACAGATAACTCTACAGGGAAAGTTAGAGGTGGTCTATGGTGGTGTAAGTCTCCGTGAGCACGGCCGAGAGAGGGGAGTGTCATGGATGTGAGGGAGTTTGGCCTGCTCCGTGTGTGCGTATAATTGCAGCCCATGTACCTAATTATACGCAGGAAAGACTTATGTCCTTACATATGTCTCCCTACACAGGGGTGGTGGTTAACCAGGTTCTTTATTTTCTCTGAATCGGTATTGCAGATTTTTCATGTGCGTCTATTTAGGTAAGTTCAGTATGAATCAAGTCCAGAATAAGGAATACGTTTTCACATGTCATATATGAAGGATTACTATCATCTTACCAATGCACTGGCAAATCTTTTATGTGGGCCTTTGCTTTAGATGGATTGTGAACTGGGTTTCCGGTTGTATGGGGCTCCTGCCAAGATATAGACTCAAAGGTTTATATGTCAGAGAATCTCTGTTTTTTTGTAGGGTCTGAGAGAAAGATGTTCTACATTTGAAACTGAAATGGATAGTTGTGTTAACTCTTTTCTCTTATAATGTCTTTGAAAATGGAAAAATATATTGCTGTCCAGAAAATTGATTACTTCAGAAGTTAAGAATCAAAGCTATGAATAATTTAGTTCCTTGCTTTCCCTTTACACTGATCAGGACACAAGAAAACCAAGACTCAACTCAACCCTGCCTAAAACAGTTCTAGATACACGATGCCTCCAGCTAGAGCCTTTGGCAAATTTATGTGTGGGCCCAACAGGGACAATCCATGCACTGTTACCCTCAGAGCACCCAGGTGAGTGTTGTATGGGTGTGGTGGTGGCAGCTACAGTGGGATTTCCCACCTCACCTCCATGTCCTGTAGCAGTTGCTCTCAGAGATCCGTGTCCAGATCAGTCCGCAAATATACGCACGCTCGGTGCAGGCCAAACCCCCTCACACCCATGACACTCCCCTCTCTCGGCCGTCCTCTCGGAGACTTATGCCTCCATAGACCACCTGTAACTTTCCGTGTGCAGTCCTGTGCGTATATGTCCTCCATCCATGCGTATCCTGATAATCGCGCCCACTTTCTTTCATTTAAATGCCCCCCCGCCCATTTTTATTTTAATTCTCCCACGCGTATTTTTACATCGCAGATCCGAATATATGTACCAACGTGAGATTCACAAGTCCGTCCGGGAGGCACTTCTGTGCGTATAGTCTACGTGAACTACGTAAATAAAGTTACTATGCAAGCGCAGTTTAAACGTACTTAAAAATACGCACGGAACTGCCTGTGAAAATGGATCTCTGAATACGGTCCGTCATTTGCACAGTAAGGGCTTGGTTAATCCATATTTCTGCACCATCCCCATTTTCTGTGGTTACTTTCTATGTAAGTCTATTGCGTGTAAGGAGAGTGGTCTTCCCTCTCACACACAGGCATCAGGGAAGTGGGGCGGTATACTATGGTGTGGCATACCGCCACTTCTCCCTCTGATATAATTGAGAAGCTATAAATCACCACTCACTGCTGTTATTTCCATACCACCACTTCTAAATTTCCACTTAAACCACTGATCTGACGCCAAATCAACATTGGAACTCCGGCACCTCAACATTCTGTGTCAGCAGAGTTCTGGATCCAGACATATAATAACATGGACTGGGAGTCACTATATTCATTTATTTTCAAAAACAGCACCAGTATGAATGTCATTGCTTGATTTTAGTTAATCTGCCAATTGTTATGTAAATAGGTTCAACATATTAAATTCTAATTCAGAGAGTGTTAAATTTTGGAAACATTTCCCCTTTTTAAAAAATCTTTTTTTTTTTAAAGTAATAAATCGGCTTGAACGTGGAAAAGAAAACAGCTCTTCACTGTACACAATATGCCATCTGTCTGCAACACATGTGTATAGAAAGGCTTTTAGACTCCACTCACAGCTAATTTGACATGTTGAAACATTAATCACCCCCTAAGGCCAACATAATTGTAGCTCTATGTTAATTACCTAACAATTAACAACTGAAATTTCCAAGGGGCAATCAATGAATTAGCTGGTGATTCCCACTGACTTCAAGCCCACACTGCCAATCTGCATGCTTTTTAAACTCGATACCATAGTTCATCAATGACATTTCTTTTATGAAATAAAAATTCATTTGCACTCTAACTAATTAGACTCAATTATATCCCTTTGAGTATTAAGAACCCAATCCACTCAAAGAAAATCTCTGCCATGGGCATTTATTATTTTTTTTGCATTTATAAATTCATTCTCTTTTTAAATTAGAAAGACACCTAAGTAGGCAAACCGCTAATTACAATCTTCTCATTAATGACTTTAAAAGGGTTTAGCGTTTATTTAAATGAATATATCATAGCAAATAAAATGAATATCTCGCATCAATCTCAATAAGTACCAAACAGCGGCAACAAAAACATGACATATGACATGATGGGATGGAGTCAGACGTTTAATGCAAACGGGTCCCCAAGAGAAAGATCTGGATAAAGTCACAATCGCTGAGACGCACCATCCAGAACATGTGCATTCATAGTCCCTAATCCAAATAGGCCTCCCTGGGGATGTTATTGGCCCACCACAAAAAATGTGCCTAGACAGGAGAGGTGCAAATAGAGCAGTTACAAGAGATATAAAAAGCTGCTTGCTAAATAAGGACCAATGGGAGTCGTTTAACCACAATCTATTTGTTTGGTGTTGTCCAACTCCCCACACGCTACTAGTGAGTTTCTTGTTGTGGTTAGTGTGTGTTTTTTTTTCTATCCAAATGTGGGTTGATACTATTTTTTTTTACAAGGAAAACTTACCTTCGGTCTTGCCACGTAAGCCACTAAATAGGCTATAGGGAGCAGTTTCTTATTTATCCCACTGCTGACTATTTTGGCCTATGCAGCAAGGCCCAGCAACAGAAATCTTTTGGCCCAGTACACTCATGTTTTGAGGGCCCCCATCCCTCCTCAATGGTATTTACAGCAGTGGATTGCTGGGGCCCCCTTGTCCCCCCTGTCGCCAGGCTTGTATACAGCCAGTGTAAGAGACTGGTGACAGGTGGGAGCTGCAGTTGTCAAAAGGGGACCTGATTCAGAGCTGCATTTCCACCTATGGCTATCCACCTATTTTTTTAGGGGAAAGCACAACGGAAAATAGCTACGACGCATGCGTAGTAACTATTTTACGTAATCTACGTAACGTTTTGTTACGTAGATTGTGTATATTCTCTGTAATTTACGGACGTATGTACAATACGTTCGGGAGTGTGAATCCGGGCCTGTATTTTTATTTCATAAATTGCCTTATTATTAGTTTAAAATCACCCTACATATGTATTTAAATTAGTATCATTAAACAGAACCATCATTTTTTTTTTTTTTTGGTTGCTATGGGCAACATCTCCACTTTTCCTTTTTCGCAGCTTAGTAAATCTAGCTCCTAGAATATATTTGACAAGAGACAAGCAAATCTGTTTCTAGAATGGCAGTGACCAAATAGGTTAGGTCACTGCCATTCACAGTAACAGATTTGGTTCTACAGGACTCCCGTAGGAGTATTACTTGTATTACCAGTACTGCCGCACCATGTGACTGAGAGAGACTGTATTACCAGTACAGCGACACGGGCTAAAAAGAAGAAAAAATCAGCAACTTTGTCCCAAGAGTCAGATCTTTCGGGACCAGTTGTAAAGCGGGCAGGTCAGCA
>WWET01001156.1:237778-257330 GCA_011038615.1 Limnodynastes dumerilii
CCGATCATTTGGGGATGTTTAGCTTTTAAAGAGACAGGTGTGTGTAGTTTCAGTGTCAGGTGCAGCATCACCTAAAACTACTGAGTGGAAAAGCTTAATAGGTTTCCTATCTTGTTCTTAATTTGGTGAAATTACAAAATCAATACTTTCAGATGTTGCTTCAGTTCCAATTTTACTGTTTTCCGATTAGGTCCACCTAGGAGAAACCGTCACTCTTAATTTCTCTTCTACAATGTTAACAGAGTTGCTGGCCTCAGTAACTAGTAGACTGCATTATACAATCACAAGCTGGAAGTGATTCAATATCCTGTATGATGGCAGCATTAGCATTGAAGTAAGGACATAATTATAAAGGTATACTTAATTATAGCTTTATATACATAGTGGAAATCATATGCACTAACTCAATTAAAATAAAAGTTTACTACAAACCAAACTATATATCGGATATTATTATCATTACTATTATTATTATTATTATTATTATATCTATTAGTGGTTTAGATAATATTGATTTTAAATTTATTTATTTATTATTTTTATTTATTTATTTATCTATGTATATTTTTATTTAACTAGTATTATCATCATCATCATCATTATTATTATTATTATTATTATTATTATTATATCTATTATTATTATTATTATTATTATTATTATTATCATTATTGTTGTTGTTTTTATTTCTAAGGTACTAAAAAAGCATCTGCAGTGTCACACAGGTAATGTTTTTTTATTGAATAATTCACATTCATCACTACCCCAATGGAGCTTACAAATCTAAATTCCTTAACACACACAAACAGATAGACACACAGACTACTGTTAATGTGTGTGTGTTTTTTTGTTTTTGGAGTGTGAAACTGGAGCACCCAAAGGAAACCCACACAAACACGGGGAGAACATACAGACTCTGCACAGATTAGGCCTTGTCCGGGCATAACACTCATGACCTCAGTTCTGTGAGACAGAAGTGCTATCACTTGCACCACTCTATGCAGAATATAATAGAAACATTAGACTTTGTAGAGCTCAGAACCCTCCTTATTGATGAGGGGCTATTCTTCCATAAGGCACACCTGATCCATAAAAAGAATGACTAGGTATAACCCATGATATCATAAAGCATTTCTTATGGAGATATTGGGCCTGATCCAAATCCCTGTGCATTTTCCGTTGCTCACCGCCGTGATCCACATGCCTCTCCTCGCCCTTCTGTACACAATGAGTGGCATTGTGGAACATCTGGCACGCGCATGCACAGTGCCAGAAGATCAGCCAATGAAGGACATTATTAGATTAGGATCAGGCCCATAAGCCTCAGTAATTTTAACATACGCATAAATAGTGGGCATATTGGTGGGTATTCCTAGTTGCCCTAAAGCCCCCGTAGCAATGACATGGTGGATTGACAGGAATATTTTGCTCATGGTGGCGGTTTTCTTCCTGAAGACAGATTTCAGCTGATATTGTGATTTATCGCTATTCTTTTATGCATAATGAACTGTATGTGACTTTGTTCATTCAATTTTGTTAAGTTGTTCTTACCGATATTACATTTCCACTCTGCAGTACTCATGTGAAATTGCAGTACATTATATGTGCTGATAAATGTTCCCCAGTGGCTGTTGTCATGGTATGGATTCTATGTGATAACAGTACACAGATTTACACTGAGTCGTAGGAGTATGGATTACCAGTTCCTTGCAAGACTTATCCTCACATTTGCTTTGGTAAAACATTGCTGTGGCCACTAAAATGTATTGAATTGAAATCTTCCCTCTAAAGAGTAAGTTGGGCCTCACATGATCTAAGAAGTGCTCCCCAAAGACCTGATCCAGAGTTCTTGGGCAGCGGAATGTGCAAATGGGCCTGATTCAATTAAGAGTAATGACGGGAAAAGCTTGCGCTGCACTTTTTCCCATCATTTATGGTAGCTAAAAATTGGTGATTTTTATGCGCATCTGTATGGGGCGTGCATAAATATCACCCCCAAAAAATAAGTGGAGCTAGCTTTGCACCGCAAATAACGTGGATGCGGAGCTAATTGAATCAGGACCTATACGTTTGCATGTTACAAATGTGTTTTTTATTTAAGTTTCTATACACATTAATGCCCTAAAACAAACAAACAAAAAAACTACAGACTGTTTCATGACACCAGATATTAATAAATGACAAATTGTAGCTTATTAGGCTTAAAAAAAATTCCTCATTGTGTATTTTATGTAAGAGAAATGTAAAAAAATTTGACACTCTAATTCGAATGTATGTGTAGGGTGTATTTACTATACAAAGAGGGCCATTTATTGATTAAAAATACAACCGTGTTACACTTACACTAGCTCTGAGCTAGTGCAAAATTTTAGGTGAAAGCACAGGAAATCCAACCAGCTGCTGACAATGAAGCAGCACAAAATCGCCCCTTTCTAATATAAATATTGTGGAAATCCATGTTTAAAAATGTAAGTTAGAGTAGAATCAATAAACAGAAATTCAGTTTATTTGTACAGTGTAAATTTGCCTTTCCTGTGCAATTTCACATAGTTTTGCCAGGGTGAACATTTGGCCAGAGATTTTAAACAGACATTGGGGTAGATCCAAAACTGCGCTTGAAATACGTTTACTCACGTAGCGTATTTACGCTTGCGTACCTTCTATACCCTCCCCTTGGCACACCCCTTGAATGTACGTATTTTGTCCGAGATCCGCTTTCCAAACCCTACCTTAACTTTTGCCCACATAACTGATGTCATCCGCTCACATACGTATGTGTAACACGTATCGTATCAGCTAAGCACGTCCATACTGTACACTTTAAATACAAACCCCCGCCTACATAGCACATTTCAGACGTATTTAAGATTCACGTAAAATTGGCACGCCCACACGTAAATATTTATGCGACACTTACGTGAATGGCCCATACGTTCATATTTACGCTACGTTATGGAGCGTATTTTCTATGGTGCGCATGCGCAGTACTTACCAAAACGCGATTTTACATCTCCGCCACGCGTAAATTCGCTCACAAGCGTTGTTCTGGATCTGGCCCATTGTGGCAATGAAGTATTGTTAGGTTGATATATAATACAGACCCAGCTATATAACAGTTATTTCTCTTTGTTAAGGAATCTACCTCCCTACCTCCTGTAAAGTTATATAAATTTAGTTTTCCCATGTTTATTCTTCCCCATTCAGGCGGTGCATGGTTGAGCAGTATCAGTGAGCAGTCTGCAATGGTGAATTTGCACAAAGATGAAGAAAAAACTGACCGGTCTGGAGGACACAACCCAGGATGAATGCGCAGACACCATGCCCCAATGGTTGGGTTCTTAGGTATGCCACCTTCCAGGTGCTGGGGTAAGCAATATGATACGGTTGACCATTGTTGCTGGTAGGAGCCAAGATCAATGGATGTCCAATCAATATTGATCAATTTGAATTCAGCCCTAATATATAAACAATGTTTCCTTTTTAAACGCAGCAATGTCTTTGTGTTTTTTTTCCATAAAGGTATGACTGACTGGATGGTGTGAAAGTGGGCCCTATGCTGTTTGCTGTTTAACAGCAAAGGCTTTTCTGCTGTGGTGGTTCTGCATCTAAAGAGTGAGAGTCCCTATACTGGGTCATATATCATGTGTATTAAAGCCTCCAAAACAGCTGCTGTGGACCAAGACTCCCGGTCAGCTGCTAATCCCAGACATACTTCCAAATAAAGTTACACAAAATGGTGGATGCTCAAATCAATTTATAGGTTAATATAGACAGGTGCATAAAAAAGGCAGCAGAATCTGTACAGAAATGATGGAAAGAAAATGCAGTGATGTTGGGGTATTTTCTTTCCTTCGTTTCTAGGTAGGTCCTATATGTTAAAAGATTTTGGTCCTAGATTAGTAATTTTCTAATAAACCAGTTTCACCATTTAGATGGTTTATGCATTGACAATGATACAGTTGACATAACATTGGTTGTAAGGTCAATAATACCCCTTTCACATCACCACCAAATACCCGGGATTTTCGTCAAAAACACGGGTCTCAGAAAAATCCCGGGTATTTGGTGGTGATGTGAAAGGGTCACTTCCGGTAAACCCGGGTCAAAAGACCCGGGATTTCAACCCGGGAAAAAAGAAGGGTTTTTCCCGGGTCCAACCTGGGAAGGGAGGCAATGTGAAAGGACCAGGGTTGTTTTCAACCCGGGTCTTTCACTTTGCCTCCTTATTGGTGCAGATTTGTCTACTGTTGCTATGGCAACAGTAAACAAATCTGTTTCTAGCGTCGGAAAGGGGAAAAAAAAAATAATAACATGTGCAAGTATAGGGCATGCTGATGGTTGTAGTTCTACAATCATCAGCATGCCCACGAATACCCCTGATGAGGATGTCCGAGCCGAAAAGCAATGCCAAGGTATCCACTGCCAGTTAATGAGGCTGGAAAGGCGGCGTTATCATACTAACGCTGCCGTCCCAGCGTATTTACACTCCCTTATGCCGGCTGAAGTTAGGGTAGCCTTCAACCGGCGTAAGGGAGTGTAAATACACTCCAAAAAGGGGGAGTGTCGGGGCACAGCAGCGATGTTACGCTGAGCGTTAAAACGCTCAGTGTAATGTCATAACTCTGGATCAGCCCCATTAGCCTTAAAGAAGGCTATATAGAGCCAACAAGGGGCTGTCAGTCCCTGCCCAGGGCTAATAGCACAGTAGCAGCTAACATTGTTTTCTACTGTTGTATTTTCCATTTGTAAACTTTCCAATATTGGAGAGTCTTCACATCAATCTACTGAATTATGCCCCTCACAGACAATAGGTGGAGATTTTATGCACTTAGTATTCCCCTGCTACTAAAAAGTAGCACATACAGCCAGGGGCAGATTGGGAAAATAAAGTGGCCCTGGAAAAAAAATCCGGAAGAGGCCTCCTGTAGGCGAGACCAATAAACTCTAGGAGGGGCTAACCCAAACTATAAATTGTTAAACATCCAAAACCCTGAGTATTTGTAGGTAAACTGTTAATTAGGTCTTTTATTGTAGGTACCGAGAGTGTGGGATACCAGTGAGTGTATACTATATATGTGAGACCACCTTTACTGGAGCATTGTATGAGTTTATCCTTCTACCGTTTGTATTTTCATCTATAAATTGAGTCTTTCTATATAGTACAGGACTGTCAATGTTTTATGAGTGCATATGTTTTATGGTATTATGATTTAATTTAATAAAGATATATTATCATCTTGTAATAACGGGGGCAACTTTGATTATTTTTTTGTGCATTGCATTTTATATTTGGTGTCTAATATAGCGCTTACTAGTTTTTTTCTATAATATATCTCTCTTACAAACACAGTGCACCCCACATACATAAACACACACACAATGCACCTCATATAAGTATGTACACACACAGTGCACTCCATATACATATACACACACACACAGTGCAACCCACATACAAATACACACACAGTGCACCCCATATAGATATATACATTCACAGTGCACTCAATATACATATACACACACACACAAACACTGCCCGAATTTCAGGAGTCTCCCGGACATTCCGGGAGAGTCGGCAACTATGTTGTACCTGTTCACAGATCCTGTAGTCAGCAGCCCAGCAGAGATAGGAAAGGAGGGATCCTCTTACCGTTACCGGGAGGCTGCGTCTACCCCACTCAGTCTTGTAATTGGCTGCCTGTAAGACGATCTCTCCTTTCCTGTCTTCTGGCTGCAGCCTGCAGATGCCGATCGTTCATGCTGTGTCTCCCTCATTCGCCCAATTCTGATCCTGTACTGTGGAGGCCTCTCAGGGGAAGTGTGTTACTGAGAGAGGCCTCTGCAGTAAAGGACCTGCACTGAGCCAATGAATGGGATGCAGCAGCTGCTGATCTGCTAACTTAAAAAAAACAAAGACATGTGCTGTCCTGATGAGGCGGCCTCCGTGCAGCCTCATGAGGGTACCGGCCTACAGGGAAACTTCCTGGTAAGGCCTATTGCTAATCCGCCCCTGGTTGTCAGTACAGATCAGCCTAAGCTTGGCCACCATTCAGTGGTACACAGCCTCTGCACAGCAACCGAGGTGGAATACAAGATGCAGGACTGTGGAATGGGATCATGTGACCAGATTGGGGGCGGAGCCATAAAATCCTCTGTTTACTTTTAGTTCCAGTTGTCCTGACTCCTGACTGCTGCAGATGGGACCCTACATCTGTGTCATCAGGTGCTGTGTGTGTGTGTGTGTGTGTGTGTGTGTGTGCGTGCGTATGTATCTGTGTCTATATTTGTGTATGTATGTGTGTGTGTGTGTGTATATATGTGTGTACAGTGTATGTGCATGTATATGTGTGTGTATATATGTGTGTATGTATTTATATGTGTGTGTGTGTGTGTGTGTGTGTGTGTGTGTGAAGCTTTATTTATATTTTTTATTTATATTTTTAATTTATCAGGATTTTTTCTATCTTACCTCTATTATAATATACTATTATTATTATTACTATTATTATTATTTTTTATTATTATTATTATTATTATTATTATTATTATCATTATTATTATTATTATTTTGTATCACAGGGCTACATCAAATTGGGCATTTACTGATAACTTTAAGCAGAAAACACCCCCTTTTGTTAATGTGGCACATAATCAAGTTCCAAGATGGAATTCTGGATCCATAAGATTGGATCTTAGGAGATGCAGTTGCCAGTTTGATTGGCCATTTTCGACACTAATACAGCTAACAGCTGAATTGTGGCTGTATCTGTGCAGAAATTGTGCATATAACAATTATTCCTATTGGGAAGGAAATTGTAGCGAATGGCCCTATTTAGACAACGTACATCTTCCTAATTGCAAATTGTGCTGCCCCAACTGGCTACGGTGGGTTACAATTAGCTAACAGATGGGGAAGGTTAGGGTTAGGCTCATAGAAAGGGAAGGTTAAGGTTAGGCTGCGGGATATGGAGGATTAATGTTATGATGATGGAAGGGGAAGGTTAGGGCTAGTCTGCGGAATATGGAGGGTTATGGTTAAAATGATTGAAAGGGAGGGTTAGGGTTAAGATTCTGGACATGAAGGGTTAAGGTTAGGCTGATAGAAAGGAAAGGATAGGATTAGGGTTAGGGGAAAATACTACCGGTCCCCACTGGAGCAATTGGATCCTTATTACTCGAGGTGTATTTTTTGTCTTCTCCCTGCTGTCACGGCTGAATTGGCAGAATACGATGTTACAAATCGGCTCATTGTACTGGCTAACCAAAAAAAAAAAACAAGACTACTATGTACATAATAGACCAGATTCAGGCTTCCAATAAATACTGGAGGAGTTTTCCATTTTTGTGATCTGTGCAAGAGCGCACATTCAAGAAACCCTATTGTAACTTTTGACAGCTTTGATCAGGGTTGTGCTTAAAAGGGGGAAGAGTTTAGTTATGTACGGTATAGTGGAAGATTCATAAGGCCAGCCAATCCAGACTTTGAATATACTGTATCCTGGGATTAAGTCTAATTTTACTGGACCAGATCCAGAATTATGGAAAGGGGGCATACAGGGCAGGAAGCATGGAGTGTGCAGTGTGGGAGGTGGGACGTATGGAAATATTAAAGTGAGGGTGTGCTACATGCCCTCTGTATTATCCAGACTTCAACACAGGGCCTGATCCAGACCTACACTCATGTAACAAAAGCGTATATACACCAGCATACCTACGATGCACTCCCATAGGCACTCCTCTTGTTCGTACTTACTCTTGCCGTCCTGTGCCCAGCAAACCCTACCCTAACTTTTCTGATCATAACCGAGGGCGGCTGTGAGCTCCTTGCGTAGTTACAATGCTTAGCATGCCCATACTATACGATTTAAATGCCTCACTCCGCCCTCGGTGTGTATTTACGAAAATCGTATGCCAGGCAGGCCCCCTTGACCGTAGTTACGAAGGTGGTACGCTCATGGCCCATACGCTCGAGCATAAGATGAATGTAACATCTGCCCCGCGCATGCGCAGTAAGTATAAATGACCGTTTTTACACTTACGACCATCGTAAAAACGCACACGAGCATAGGTCTGGATCAGGTCCACAGTCACCAAATTAAGTGTGGAAGGTGATAAGTTGTAAGGCAGGGCTCAGCGATCGTATGTCTGTGTGAGAAAGGAGATTGGCCTCTCCTTGTTCGTTTGGAAGACTCCACTACCCTCTCCCGCAAGAAATTCCAACTGCAGACCTCTACTTTAAGACTTACGCATTGTCCTCACATTTTGTGGAGATCTGGATTCGTTCCTTGTAGTGTGGGTTAAGTAATCAGAAGAAGAGGAAAAACATTATAATGATAAACAGAAAGTTTATAGCTGATGTTCTTCAGGCAGCGAGCATGTACACAGAAGATGTTCTTCATCGGAACTCATATCGTTCAAATCTCAGTTCTGAACGATAGGAGTTCCGTTCAGGGGAAGGGGGGATGTTATAATTCATTTGCATGCTTAATCCCCGCATGGGAAGGAAAGTGATTGGGTGGCGAAATGCAATCAGACGTATGCAGATCCATTCAGGGATTCCCACGTGCAGACTTACTGACCTTCGTGCATATAAAAAATGCAGGTCTAATGTTATCATCAGGGGTTGGACAAGTGCACATCCATACACCTAAGCACTAAGCAGTCCCACATGAATGTTCCAACTATGGATTTGCTCTCTTTCCAGGATCATTATTCTATAAAGTAGCATCCCTATTTAGACAGCACATTCCCAATAAGAATACATGTGTTCATTATGTTAGTGATATAGCAAATGACCCAGATAATCTGTTGATTGGATTATCGGACAAATCAGGAAGATTTAAGTTACAGGTTTATTTCCATGTGCTCTGTTTCATGATTTTCATATATCTATCTTAACACTCTCCTATCTCCAAGCTACCTTGCTTCAATCTAGAAAGAGAACTGCAAAAAAACGGCACCCAAACAAACCATGCTGCAAAGCGAGGATGGGGACTTACTAATTAAGCTTTTGCATGTATGGAAAATATTTTGCTAATAGTGCACAGATACTGACTTGGTTTCGCAGAGGTTCATATATTTGTTTTGCTGTTTCTCTGACTCTAAATAAGTCCCTATGTTTTCATGATAAGGTTTTTGTTGTTTTTTTTTTTGCTGCTAGTTACCATGTTACCATATAATTTATGATTTGCATGTTGCACGATTTTCAACTCAAGAACTTGCTATCTGATCAGTTCCTGTCCATCAAGTTTCTCAAGAGCCTGTGTCTAGATGACTAGATCAACGATTGTCTAAATATAGAATCATGAGATTTTATCTCATACAATAGTATTTTTTGAGTGACCCTATAAAAAAAAAAAACACCTTTGCAATGGATGACAGTACACTGCTCATGATATTGTATTACTATTCTAAACCACAACAAAACTCAAATTGTATTTAAAGTTAAATATTACATATTTTTGTTCGGGGATAGCCATGTAAATTAGAAGTTGGGGGTGGGGAATACGGCCAAAGACCTAGTCGTAAAAACTTAAGGTGGGAATCAGGACAGTTCCCGCTACGTGTGTGTACCTACGGACCCCCGCGCACATGTAAAGCGTGCGGGGGCCTGGATCTGGGCCAGGGACTATAATTGGATGACAATCTCTGTGTTACATGTACAGCTGGTGCCAGAATTTAGGAGAAAGTGGTGGGAAACTCGCAGCAGCACTAAACCGCCCAATTTTCATTTTAATATAGTGCAGAGCTCGCAGAGGCGAACACAGGTGGATCAGTCACACTGCCCTCAAACATTGCTCTTATGCCTCAAATATAGGTGTATGCACAGCTCCAGGTCAGTCTCAGAGTAAAAACCTTTGTCTAGGAAAATCGTCTTCCACCATGTGTAAAGCTTAGTGAAGTGACCATTGTGTATGACATTTTGCAGACATAGGATCGGATACAGATATAAGAACAATCACCCGCATGCATATGAGCGTGAGATCCTAAAGCCCTTACTTACGTAAAATGAAGTGCGTACATTATGCATAATCGTATAAAAGGGCTCAGCTAAGCCCTTTCCGTGCGATAATAAGGTATTTAAATCACATAGTAAAGACTTGGCTTAGCCCTTATGTACAATCTTCATTTAAGCAGTGGCCTCATATTAAGTGGAATGGGTGCATAAATATTAAGGTACGGTCCTGTTCACAGAAAGCCATAAGTATAAGTAGAGTATATATAGATATATATTTAAGTATTTTTATTTTTTATTTTTTTTATCTACCTGGATATTGGGAAACAACATGCTACTGAAAGCATAGGAAAACTTTCCCCTCACAGCTGTACCCCAGCTGGCACAAGGCTGTTTTAATTGCACTAATAATTACTGCAAATATTCGCAATCTCTGCAGACATAAACATCTTAACACAAAGCTAAACAAGGTTCCCAAATAAGGTACAGGTTTGTAGATGAAGTTACATTTGAAGTAGTACATCAAGATACCATGATTATTATGCACTCTGAAGAGATCATGGGTAATTTCTTTATATTATAGGCTGACACTGGTGGCCATAAACACTACTGGCTAGTAAAACAGGATGTACTGCACAGTACATCAGGGATGTTTAATGGTTTGACATTATGCATATAGTATATCATCTGAGTAGCATGTCTAACACCATTTAATCAAATAGCAGTCAACAGTTAAGTGACTTTAGTATAGAATAATGTCGTTGCAAATACTCAACATTCTTATATTAAATGCCAAGGCACATACCAGCATTATAAGCTGCTCGCCTATTTACTGGCTTTAGGCCAGATCTAAACCTCCTTTGTGGTTGGAGCTCTGAAACCAGTGGCAGGTGAAGGTGATGTCCATTGCTGGATCCCTGCTGCATTCTAAATTCTGAAACCATACCTTACTGTACAGTTTACAACCTTCCCTCTTCCTTCCACAGAGCTCTGTACCACTTCGCCTTCGCAATTCACTACCAGGGTGGATTTGTATCCTCTAGATCTAGAATTCCATTCTGGTATTGTAACACCAGTGCCACAGTACCAAAAGGAGAAGATTGGAAACACTCCCTTTGTGTAAATTAGCATCTGATCCATTGTGTGACAGCACAGTGGTTGTCATTTCTGTTTCATAGCCTTGTACTTATAAACAGGACATACTCAAACTGACACAGGTGCCGGATTGAGTAATTAGTGTCAGTACCTAAATAGCTCTTGGAAAAGGGTAAGTCTGCTCGAAACGCGTTATGTAATTTCCTAAATCTCTTGGTGTGAGCTCACTAGGGGCAACCAGGTCATCAAAATGGGCAATTCTTTCTGCATAATATTTCCTCCCTCCATGGGTGTACACAAACACTTTTAACAATGGGTCCCCTATTAATTCCTGTCCTGTATATTGTATGTATGTAAGTTGTTCAATTCTGAGTTAACCATCTCAGTGGAATCCCAGAGGGATGCATTCTCCACAACAAAAATTCTATTTTCGAAATACAGACAGCTTAAAGCTCATTTAGCTCATTAGGTTAAGGGTTGGGGTTACATAAATACTTACCATTTGCTGCTGAATCTTTGTCCTGCAGATGATCGATTGCTTCTCCTTGGGAAGGAAGAAGCAATTGCTTTGATAGCCAGTTCAGAACTAGCTGGTATAAAAGGGTTGTTCTAACCGCAGACCCACACCCAACCCCAGATGGCTTATATCACATTTTATAATGTATTACAAACAAACGCAGTATATTAAACAATAGAGGTCCTTCAATAAGAATATAAATAAAGCCAAACACTATGCAATGTGCTTGATTATTGGTATAGTGCTCAAATTTCCGAAGACATTGCATGGTGGACATAATCAGGGTACTCTCCATACTATGCGGCTCTGATCCTCAGGGCTGGCGCCACCCGCTCCGCGAGGGGATGCGGTGCATCCCGGCGCCATGCTGCATAGGCGCCGGACATCCCCCCGCACCACGCTTACAGATTGGCAGCTTTTATACAGTCTCCTGTATGAACGCTGCCAATCTGTATAGCGGGGAGCGGGGGATGTCCGGCGCCTATCCAGCATGGTGCCGTCATTCTCCCCCTCTCCCCGCTAGACAGATGGGAAGCGCTCATATGGGAGTTCCAGTGTGAGCTGCTGCAGCTCACACAGGAACCTCTTTTATGAGCACTTCCTGTCTGCAGACACAGCGCCGCGGAGCAGGCAGGAAACAGGTAAGTAAAGAGACACATAATGGAGAATACTGAGGGGGGCTGGAGGCATATGATGGGGAAGAATGGAGGAAGCTGGAGGCACGTTATGGGGAATACTGAGTGGGGCTGGAGGCATATGATGGGGAATGCTGAGGGGGCTGGAGGCATTTAGAAAGAGAGAGTAAAATGGAAATTTAGAAAGAGAGAGTAAAATGGAAATTTAGAAAGAGAGAGTAAAATGGAAATTTAGAAAGAGAGAGTAAAATGGAAATTTAGAAAGAGAGAGTAAAATGGAAATTTAGAAAGAGAGAGTAAAATGGAAATTTAGAAAGAGAGAGTAAAATGGAAATTTAGAAAGAGAGAGTAAAATGGAAATTTAGAAAGAGAGAGTAAAATGGAAATTTAGAAAGAGAGAGTAAAATGGAAATTTAGAAAGAGAGAGTAAAATGGAAATTTAGAAAGAGAGAGTAAAATGGAAATTTAGAAAGAGAGAGTAAAATGGAAATTTAGAAAGAGAGAGTAAAATGGAAATTTAGAAAGAGAGAGTAAAATGGAAATTTAGAAAGAGAGAGTAAAATGGAAATTTAGAAAGAGAGAGTAAAATGGAAATTTAGAAAGAGAGAGTAAAATGGAAATTTAGAAAGAGAGAGTAAAATGGAAATTTAGAAAGAGAGAGTAAAATGGAAATTTAGAAAGAGAGAGTAAAATGGAAATTTAGAAAGAGAGAGTAAAATGGAAATTTAGAAAGAGAGAGTAAAATGGAAATTTAGAAAGAGAGAGTAAAATGGAAATTTAGAAAGAGAGAGTAAAATGGAAATTTAGAAAGAGAGAGTAAAATGGAAATTTAGAAAGAGAGAGTAAAATGGAAATTTAGAAAGAGAGAGTAAAATGGAAATTTAGAAAGAGAGAGTAAAATGGAAATTTAGAAAGAGAGAGTAAAATGGAAATTTAGAAAGAGAGAGTAAAATGGAAATTTAGAAAGAGAGAGTAAAATGGAAATTTAGAAAGAGAGAGTAAAATGGAAATTTAGAAAGAGAGAGTAAAATGGAAATTTAGAAAGAGAGAGTAAAATGGAAATTTAGAAAGAGAGAGTAAAATGGAAATTTAGAAAGAGAGAGTAAAATGGAAATTTAGAAAGAGAGAGTAAAATGGAAATTTAGAAAGAGAGAGTAAAATGGAAATTTAGAAAGAGAGAGTAAAATGGAAATTTAGAAAGAGAGAGTAAAATGGAAATTTAGAAAGAGAGAGTAAAATGGAAATTTAGAAAGAGAGAGTAAAATGGAAATTTAGAAAGAGAGAGCAAAATGGAAATTTAGAAAGAGAGAGTAAATGGAAATTTAGAAAGAGAGAGTAAAATGGAAATTCAGGAATAGTGAAATGGAAATTTAGAAAGAGGGCCTGATCCAGAGCAACGCTCGCAAGCGAGCGTACGACGAGCGTATGCGAATTTTCGGCAAAAAATTCGCAATGCTCATGCCCAGTATGACAGCTTCCGGTCGCCCGAGCGTCATGAGCGAATAGCGGGCGTATCGTTAGCGTATTTTTCGCTCGCTGGGCGTATTTTTTTTACGATGGTCGGCTGGGCGCCCATTTTACTACTGGGAGGCAGGGTTAGCCATTTAAATTGTACAGTATGGGCGTGCTTAGCGTATTTTCTCAGCGTATTTTCTGCGAATTTTCGTACGGCCGACGGTCGTACCCAGTGTAGGGTATAGCCGCCGTAAGCAGGGACTTTACTATGGGAGTGCTAGGGGCGTGTAGGTTGATACGACGAGCGTACGTTCGCATTCGCCCGTCGTTGCGAATTTTCGTAGCGCTGGATCAGGCCCATGATGAGGAAATTGATGGGCTACAGGGACATGATGGGGATACTGAGGGCTGCAGGGACATGATGGTGATACTTAGGGACTGCAAAGACATGATAGGGATAGTGAGGGGCTGCAGAGACATGATGGGAATATTGGGAGACTGGAGACAAAGGGGTAGTACACGCAAGGGGGAGAGATTGGATGAATATATACACTACACCCACAAACTGGATAACTTAGTGCTTAAAAGGTTGTGCTTCTATTGTATTATTGTACAAATGTTTTCTGTTTCGTGACTGCATTGCATTTTGTGACTGTTTTTTTAACTGCATTCAGATTACAAGAATGTTGAATTTATTGTACAGTGGTCAGAAGGATGCAGTCTGTATTGTAAGGGGGCCTGTATGGTATAGCAGTCACTAGGATAATGTCTGTAAGGTATGTGTCCCTAAGATATTTAGTCTGTATTGTATTGCAGGTTTTATGATGAAATGGAATTTGTATAGTGGAGACTAGAATGCTGCCTGTATTGTGTACATTTGCTTTCTTTTATTGTGGTTACAAGATTGTGTTTTATGATGCTTACATATATACTATACTCTAGAAACCCTAATGACATATTGTTAAACAGGTAGGCGCAAATTTAAAGTTTGCAGGGAGGTGCCGACCACCCTAGCACCGGCCCTGCTGATCCTAATCAGTTTAGTTCCCTGACTAATTCAGTTATTGGGTTAGTGTGTTTTTTTTAACATTTTGATGGCATGCCAAATTGTGCCATGCCATACACTACTATTACACAATAACCTATCTGATCATCCGATAAATAGCTCATAAGCCTGATCATCCTATAGTGTGTAGCCATCTTAAAAACACATTACCCCTCAACTTCTAAGCTCTTTACAAAGTTCAAACTGGCCAATAACCTTATCAGTGTGTAAGTAATTTTCTGCCAGTTTTTCAGTATACTCTGCGAGATTTAATAAGCTGCGGAAAAAGGAAAAGTGGAGATGCTGCTCATAGCAACCAATAAGATTCTAGCTCTTACTTTCCTATTACATACTAGAAATTGTCAGCTAGAAACTGATTGGTTGTTATGGCAACATCTCCACTTTTTCTTTCCACATCTTAGTAAATCTGGCCCCTAATCTCTGGATCAGCCACACCTTGGCAAAACCATGTCAAATTTTAGTTGAAGGCAAATTTATTGTAGGCTGGGAAAGAAAAATTAGCACACAAATACTAAACAGCTTTTATTTTAAATTGTATTTAAGATTTAGGGTCAGATTTACTAAGCTGCGGGTCTGGAAAAGTGGAGATGTTGCCTATAGCAACCAATCAGATTCTAGCTCTCACTTTCCTATTACATACTAGAGAATGTCAGCTAAAATGTGATTGGTTGCTATGGGCAACATCTCCACTTTTCCAAATCCGCAGACTAGTAAATCTGACACTTAGACTAGGACTGATTATCTCTCAACTCTAATTCTGTTTCCAAAGTTTATGCCTCCCCTGCAATTAAACATGGCTTTGTCACATGACCTGATCCAGAGTTTAGGCACAGCGGGAGGGCATGCAAGGTATAGGAAAAAAAATTATCAGTGTCCAGGATTCAGTCAATAGAAACTCTGGATAGGTAGTACTGCAAACTGCACAGATTTGAAACATGCAATTGTGTGGTATATGCAAATAGGCTGCAGGGTGTAATGTAGATAGATAGATAGATAGATAGATAGATAGATAGATAGATAGATAGATAGATAGATAGATATATGCTTAAGTTAAATTGTTGTCATTTATTTGCCGTTTAATTAATGAAGATTTTAAACATAAATAAAATTATTTTTTAAGCAAAAAAAACACCACAAATATGTAATCATTTCAATTTATATAAAAAAAAATGCCTGAGCAAAATGTGCAGGAATATGTTTCATTTAAAGAAAAAAGAGCCAGATCCTGAGCTAAGTATCCTAGCGTATTTACGCTAGCCGGTGACGTTAAATCGGGTATTTATATTTACTGCACATGCACGCAGCAGATGTTACACCACATAACTCCTAATGTACGTACCAACAAGGTAAATAAGAAGGAAGGGGACGGGGGGCATCAATACGACACCCGTAATTACGCTTTGGAGGCATTTCAATTGGACAGTATGGGCTGGGTTAGGCCGTCACATACATAAATCCATTACGTACGTCAGTAGTTACGCTATGTAGGTTTTGGGCAGCGTAAAACTGCAAAGTATGTACGACCGAGGGGAGTGCCCAGAGGAGTGCGTAGAAATGACGCTAGCGTAAATATGCTACGCGTTCTAACGTAACAGCCACTTAGGTCTGGATCTAACCCAAAGTCTCTATAGTGTAATGTGTTCAGTTTATAATCATTTTTTTTATTATTATTTAATTAAACTTCTTAAAAGTTGTTACTATTTAAACTTTTATTGAAAGAAAGCTAGTAAACTATATATAGGAGCTTTTAGTGAAAGAAACCCTCTTACACCCATATTAGCCCTCAGCTGGTGCAGGATTTTAGGAGGAATAGCCTGTAAACATGGCTGCTGTTGCGCTGGCAGCTGCACTAAAACTCTTATTTTATCATTTTCATATATATAGTTTCATACACTGTTCCTCTAATGCAGAGCACACAGGAGCGAACACGGGCTCATTAGTCACTTTGCATCCATTTTTTGTGCAAATGCAAAGTGCTAAAAATTAATGTACTTACACTTAAAAAAAAAAATTGCAGCTCTGGATCGGCCCCAAAGTATACATATCCATCTGTTACCATATTTTATTGCTACTCCTTTTGTGCTGCTTTTTGCTACTTAAATTGCCATGATCTTATTCCCAATTTGCAACTTCTTCACATCGCAAACTTGGGAGCTGTGAAAAGTTCTCAAGTGATTTAAGTGTGAAAAGGGTTTTCTGATGTATTAAATCAGCTAGCAAGGTTCATAGGAAATTAATTTCTGCATTCAAATTGAAGGCACAGAAAAAACATTCTGTTAGAACTACCAGAACCACTGGTCAAACGCTAATAATAAAAAATATACAATTCACAGAAGAAAATATATTAGACACAAAAAGCATTTTGCTACATTCCGTGAGTCACAACAAAATGAAGTCTTAAAAATAAAATTCTCATTCAAAGAAATGTTTTTATTTAGGTTCATTAGAAATAAACCACATTCATACCCGTGAGAGCTATGAAATATTTCTTTTAAAGGGACAAAATAATAAAAAAAAAAATAATTATATCTAACTGCATCTGACATTTATTATTAGTGTATTTTATTTTATTTACATATGTAAACATTTTACTAGTACATTGTTATAGAAAAGCATGTTGAACAACTAGAAATGCAACTAATTGTCAAATTTCAGAATTATAATGTATAATATTACATTATATCATACAAAATTTATATTACTATTTATTAAATGCCACAATTTAATTATTTGAGAGTAATTTCATTTGTTGTTTGTGTAATTATATTCTAAGGGTTCAATCTACAAAATATCCCCCCAAAAATATTTAATGAACATAACCCTTTGCCCTTTCTTAACATTTTTCTTTAAGTATAAACAAATTTTAAATGTGCTAGTATAAAGAAAAGAAAATGTTAATAGAGGTTGTGGCCTCTAATTAGTCACCTATAATTTAAGTTATTGTGAAGCTTGGAACTGATGGACATATTAATGTCTACGTAATTTATTATGTGCATAGATAATGCATTAATTTGCTTATAGTAATGATGGAAGCTGTTTGGTAATAATGCTGCAACAATAAAGCATTTGGCCTTGGTCCACCAGATGGGACTTCAATGTTGTTGGAGATGATCCCTGTTGGAGTTGAATACAATACAATAGGACATTCCATTTTAAGGCTGTTCTTTAGATTGAGACTGATGCTAAATTGATAAATATTTTCATACAATCTTTAAAAATATTAGGTGCAATATATTTTGAAGAGTTACAATGCTCAAATCTAATTGTTTTGTGAAATAAATAGCACAAATAAATAGAACAAAAACATGTAAAATCATTTGCTAGAAACAAAAACTCTTTCAGTTGTAGCATATAAATTATTAATAAATATTATAAAGAACTTAAAGTTGATGAGAAACTAAATAATAAGCAAGATATTTTGTGAGAGAGACTGCATTGTTCTACAGTGCTACTAAAATAAAAAATGCACATTAAAATGTCTTCTTTTTTATTATTAGTGTCACTATTGTTATGATTATTTAGGTTTGATAGTAATGAAAGCAATTCAGACTTAAATAATTTTATGTTTTTAATAGTGTACTTTAATTTTCAGCTGCAAATACCTTAATACGATCACCAAAAATATTGTAAGAGATCATATTAATTATAATAATGATCAATACAAAACTTTAAAAGAAGCTATATTTAAACAAAAACAATTTGGTTCAATGCTAAATTATGCATTTATATGCATATACATCACTTGCACAAAGACACAGACACACGTGCAGTATATTTTTGCAAATCTGAACTTGCAAAATGAATGCCATGAACTATTTACAAATGATAAGCATTGTGATTAGGTTATGCTGCCACCTATTGTTCTTTGGGAAGAAGCACAGTGCTTTCTGTACTATAATGTTCATTGTTTAAGATTGGTTGGTCATTACCACTTGCCACTGAGAACACAATATAAATATTGTTTGTATATATGATTGTCTTCAAAGATAGCCATCAAAAATACACATATAAAAGGCACACTTCTAATATTGGTTCATTATTAAGTATTTATATCAAGTAATATAAGGATTTTAGCACTTTTTAAAAAAAAAACATATATGATGGATGTTTTGCCATTTTAATGTTTGAGAGGTTAGAATATACATAATGCAAAATGGATCCTAAGATATTTGACAGTGAATTACCAAATCATAGTATTTAGATTTTTTGACTTATTGTGTGGGCCTCATACACAAAAGACATAATTTATATTTAAATAATTAAGGATATATAAACATATATACATATATGTTCATTCTTTACATTACTGAATTTAAACACATGTAATATTGGTACACAGTGTTTTCTGTTTCTAAAGGTCATTTGCTAAACTATTTATTTCAAATTACAATTTTTGTAATGCAAACATAGCCTACAGTATATTGTATGTTATTTTAACAATGCTAAAGAAATGTTATAATTTGTTTTACTATATTAATATTTATTAAAAAAAATATATGGGCTGCCTAAAATTAGATGTATACATAAAAATGACAATTAACATTGACATTAACAGCCAAAAGTAATTAAGTGCTAAATTACCTGTAAATATAAAGGAATTTCTGCCTTACTCTTTATTTATGCAATGGTAATGTCAGGAATCAAATTTTATTAAGAGCTACTAGTTATAGTATTTTCATGTTGGATGATTAATTATTATTAATTATTATTAATTGCAAACAATTAACCACAAATAACAAAAATCAAGGGACTAACTTTTGAAACAAGCAAAAGTATAGGTAACTATACAATTTATAAAACAACATGATGATTGATATATATATATA
>WWET01001156.1:300069-311064 GCA_011038615.1 Limnodynastes dumerilii
TTTCGATTCGTAGATTGCGGATATGCGATCTAAAAGACAGCATATACGCAATCTACGTATCGAAACGATGCGTTTCTGGTGCGTTTATTGAATGTTTTCAAAATTGATCTTGCCCATTAACTAGAGCGATTTTTGGCCCGATCACCCGATAATTGGGTGTTTGGGCCAATAATCGTTCTAGTGTATGGCCAGCTTAAGACTGTATGGAGGCAATCTACGTACCTAACTGGTATGTAGATTGCGTAAATTACCTACTACGCATACGTAATAGGTCATTTCGGCAGAAGCTTCTTAGGTGTGAATACGGCCCTATGTTTGCAAGTCCGAGCAGATATTCCTAATGAGCATGGAAAACCCTGCCTCCAGTGCGGAGATTTGCCATGTGAAAGGCAAACTCCGCCCCATCAAACTCCGCCCCATCGTATGGATCTCCATGAGGACGGAACAGAGTTGGAAATGCTTAACATCTAGCGGTCCCCTTGCAGACTTAACTATAAGCTATTTTGGTGTCTCCTGAGGTAAGTTGGCTCTCAATTTAAAAACATATATATATATGACCCAATACTGGGATTGTTAGAGTTAGGACCACCATATGCAGAAAGGCCTTGACGGTGGCTGGTGGCTTATCACATGTTTGCACAAATATGCGTAACGGACATTTCTGTGTTTTATGTTACAGATGGATGGTACAGTCTGTTACTGGGTAATGACAGTGTTGCTGAGGCATTTTCTTTCCTGTGTTTCTGTGCCTAGCAGATTACCCCCCCTCCAGCCTTTCATGCACCTGTTTGCATTTACCTATAAATTGATTGAACAACTTCCATTTTGTGTTTAGACTTAACTATAAATCAGGTCCACTGACCAGTGGCGTATCTACCATGGGTGCAGAGTGTGCAGTGCACACGGACCCCCGCAGACAAGGGGGCCGCCCGTGGCACTTACTCTGCACCCAATGGAAAATCCCAGCACCACCTATATCTGTACAAACAGTGACCGTCTCCACCAGACTTCCGTTCCCAACAGTGTACTCTGATGTCAGGCGTGCATGCACTGCGCAGCCTCGCGCTCCTCTTCTGTTTGCAGAGCGTGAGGCTGTGCAGTGCGCGCGCGCCTGCCCGATCACCCGATAATTGGGTGTTTGGGCCAATAATCGTTCTAGTGTATGGCCAGCTTAAGACTGTATGGAGGCAATCTACGTACCTAACTGGTAAGTAGATTGCGTAAATTACCTACTACGCATACATAATAGGTCATTTCAGCAGAAGCTTCTTAGGTGTGAATACGGCCCTATGTTTGCAAGTCCGAGCAGATATTCCTAATGAGCATGGAAAACCCTGCCTCCAGTGCGGAGATTTGCCATGTGAAAGGCAAACTCCGCCCCATCAAACTCCGCCCCATCGTATGGATCTCCATGAGGACGGAACAGAGTTGGAAATGCTTAACATCTAGCGGTCCCCTTGCAGACTTAACTATAAGCTATTTTGGTGTCTCCTGAGGTAAGTTTGGCTCTCAATTTAAAAACATATATATATATGACCCAATACTGGGATTGTTAGAGTTAGGACCACCATATGCAGAAAGGCCTTGACGGTGGCTGGTGGCTTATCACATGTTTGCACAAATATGCGTAACGGACATTTCTGTGTTTTATGTTACAGATGGATGGTACAGTCTGTTACTGGGTAATGACAGTGTTGCTGAGGCATTTTCTTTCCTGTGTTTCTGTGCCTAGCAGATTACCCCCCCTCCAGCCTTTCATGCACCTGTTTGCATTTACCTATAAATTGATTGAACAACTTCCATTTTGTGTTTAGACTTAACTATAAATCAGGTCCACTGACCAGTGGCGTATCTACCATGGGTGCAGAGTGTGCAGTGCACACGGACCCCCGCAGACAAGGGGGCCGCCCGTGGCACTTACTCTGCACCCAATGGAAAATCCCAGCACCACCTATATCTGTACAAACAGTGACCGTCTCCACCAGACTTCCGTTCCCAACAGTGTACTCTGATGTCAGGCGTGCATGCACTGCGCAGCCTCGCGCTCCTCTTCTGTTTGCAGAGCGTGAGGCTGTGCAGTGCACGCGCGCCTGACATCCCCGCATGATGCCCGCGCGTAGTGCAGTGTTGGGAACGGTAGGCTGGTGTAGACCGTCACCGTTTGTATAGATATAGATGGGGTTGGGAAGAAGAAGAGGGGGGCCCGTCTGGGTAGGGGTGGCCCGTGTGGGGAGGTCTGCACACGGGCCCCTTCATTTCTAAAAACATCCCTGCTTCTGACCCCCAAAAAATTAATGCAATAAACTATATTTACCAAATTGAAAACTTTTAACATCATCTGGATAATCTAAAATGTGGATAATTATTAGCAATTAATAGTAATTCAATTTTTTTTGCATCATCTACATAATATACAAGACACAAATAGCTGTGCATTAAAGTTAAACTTTTAATAAAATGATTTACAAGTTGAAATTATTAAATACAAAATATTAATTGTATTAACATTTTCCTCACCACTTACAGTATATCATTCAACTACAGAAACCATCCGTATATTTCTTTCTCTGTGTATGCAACATCATTCAGGTGCCTGGGATACTCATTTGGGATGCTTCATTTTTTGCCCCCTTCCCCCACACCTGGCTTTGTAAACTTCAAGATTACTAAGATCCTGAGTTACATCTACAGTAATTCTGTTTGCATAAATTTAAATCTGCCGATTTCTATTACTTGCATTTTACAACTGGTGTAGCAGGAGCCTTTCTGATGGCGAGCGAGATGCACATGGCTCGTATGTAAAGTGGGAGGGGCAGGTATGCAAATTATACCGTTAGGGTATACTAAGCGCACTCTATGCTATCCAGTGGCCCATCACCCACAAGGAAGTCTGTACAGCAGGGACCCAATGCAGAGCTCTGAACTCAGTGGAACTATGAGGTCAAAATGTCCACAGTTGAGTATTATGCTAGTGTATTATGTTATATATAATACTAACATAGGGGTAGATACTGTGCATGCGGCACGGCAGATGCTATGCCACGTAACTCTGAACGTACGTACCATCAGCGTAACTACGAACGCTTTGTAGGCGGAGGGACACTTTTATATTGTACAGTATGGGCCGGGTTTGCCCGTTACGTGCGTGAATCCGTTACGTACGTCAGTAGTTTGGGAAGCATAAAACGAACTAAGTACGTACAAGGGAGGGGAGCGCATAGAAAATACGCTACGTGATGAAACGTAACAAGCACTTAGGTCTGGATCTGCCCCATAATACTTAACCATCAACATTTTGACCTGTCCATATTTATACTGTTGACATGACAACGGCATGGGCAAGGTCAGCCGAGGCATCTATTGCAGATACCTACGGGTTTGCGCATATATTCCTATGATGATGGTGCCAGCATTGGCTAACTTCTGCGAAGCACACACAATCCACACGTGATGAAGAGTTGCTACTTACATACTGTATTTACCTGCACCACTGCCAGTCAGTTAATATGCTTAGAAAAATTGTGTGTGCCCCCAACCCATGAAGGTGCACACCGTATTACCCTCGGAATATAAGGGCACATGTCCAAATATCCATTTGTGAATTCATTTTCTGCATGCGGTGCTAAACATACACTAGAAACCTCTACATGGACACAACTCAGCATTAGACCCAGAGGCAATCCTGAAGCTCACGGTATTTTCTTTATTCAGCATTTATAATATGATTTTGCAAGCAAGAGATGTTTTTTTTTTAGTATATCTGTTCACTTTCTTACAAAAGTATTCAAATATGAGCACAGGTGTATATGGTGATTGACACCAGAAAGGACTACATTTATTTTATAATTTGCCCAGTTATAAATGTAGGGTAACTGCATTTTATAAATGTGTTTTATGATGTGATTGTGTCTAAACTCAGCATCAGTTATATACCTTTTATGTTTTAAGTATTTTTTTTGTATGACTTTGAATATTAATAATAGTTTCTTTAAGGAGTTATTATACACAGATTTCCCCAATAAACTCTAAAGTGATGCCATCATTACATGGAATCTACCATTTATATAGATGCTATTTACAGAAATGTTTTTTTTACATATATTGCCATAACTTGTATTAATGTTAGAATAAAAGAAAAATTAAATAGTATCACAGTGACTTATGTACTCATGTACTGTAAACATTATTTATCTTGTATGTTAAAATTTGCAGATCTAACTTTATTGTACAATAATACCCAACATGATGATAAGATATAGTAAATTTATGACCTTACAAAAAGTCTGTAATGAAATTAGATAAGCACGTTTATGCTTGCAGAAGTTAACCTATACACTATCAAAAGTTACAATTATTGAAAGACTGTGACATGATTGGCTAGTGCATCAAATGTAAGTATAAGATAGATTTAGTTTTTGTAGTCAAATATGGTAACACACACAGTTTAATAAAAGAACATAAATTAATATATATCATGTACATGTTTGCATTAAATGGTAGTAAAAAAAAAAGCAAGATAAAACCCAATGATATTTTTAGGAATGTTACAAAAATTACTAAAATAGCTTGTACAATGTATCTAATTTAGCAAGTTACAAATATTGACTTTCAAACTGTCAGAATGAAGCTCACAATAGAAGTAAAACAGGCAGTGTCCATTGCTTTCTGTACATTGCTCTAGCATCCACATTATATCAAGGCTTTTGCTTTAAAATAGACTGATGTGTAATGACAGTTGCATGGTTTGTGGATATTTTATATTGTTCCTGTCCTGGTCCTTGTTGAGGAGAAGGCAAAGGTGTTTCAGGGGTTGCTAAAATAAAAAATACAATACAAAGGAATTATTCATGAGTTCACATAAAGCTTCCACGGAGTGCATTATAAGCATGACTTCGCTGTACAGTGATATGTTAGTAACTTGCTATCAGACCTTTTTAAAGCTTGGTGGCAAAAAGAAAAAATGGGACCCCCAACCTTAAAATAGTAAGCAGTTTAATTATTAAAATAAGCTTACTGGTGCCCCACTTTGGCTTTTGCAGCCTGGTTGACCACCACTATGGCGCACCCCTTGTTACCGCCTTCTTGCCATTAGTAGAACACTTTAAACAAATAAGAGCTACTGTATTTCATTTACTTCATGATCATTTATATTAATACTTATCCATACAATTTATAGACAATTAACATTTGTATTATACTTTTCTTTTATGTGCTTTTTTTTCCAGTGTGTCGATTTACATCAAATAAACACTCACAACATGTGCATTTGAATGGCAATTTTTTAAATGTTGATTTTGCTGGGAATTTACTAAATGACGCTTAGTATATACATCAATTTATTTATTGCTTCTTTTCAAAATCACAATGGCGATATTCAAAAATGGCAATTTTAAAAGGGCTGTATTTTGGGTGATTGTCTGGTGATTTTGCTTTTGTAAATACGGCAAATGTAAAATCGCCCAAAAACGTTGATATTCACCAAATCAACTTTAGTGAACCCAGCTGTGAAAAAGAATAAAGCCTGTAAAGAGGCTGATAAACAGGGGTCCAGTGGGTGAAGATAATATACAGGCTTTATCCGTGCATATTTTTAGGGTCAGAGTAACTGCGCATGCGTAGTAACTTTATTTATGCTATTTACGTTGAATTTACGCACAGCAGTCCTTTAGGCACGTACGTGTGAATCGCACTTGGGGACATACATGTGGAGGGGCGTGGTTGAAATCCATACGGACAAAGTTACGTAAAAGTGGGTGGGGGGAGACATTTAAATGACCATTTGAGGGCGCAGTTAGTTACATAGGCACGTACGTATGTATTATATGCACGTAAATGCACACGTAGAGATAAAGATGCTCTATGGAGGCATAAGTCACCGCTAACCCATGTGAGGAGAGTGTCATGGGTGTTTCCTTGCAACGTACGTGCGTATAATTGCGTACCTTTAACTAACAGATCTATGAATATGGCTCACTGTATAGAGGTTAGGGAAAATTATAAGAAGGATGGGTCCAAACTGATTACTAAATAATAATAATAATAATAATAATAATAATAATAAATCCCTGAATATATTTTAGAAAAGCATGACACACTGAGATTTTCATGGACTTTCCAGGTCAGTTTTCAGAAGTTATGCCACTTTTTCCTTTAACAGAAATCTTGTTCTACCTAAAGTGTGAAAATTATTTTTTAACAGTTACATTAAACCAAAATTCCAAACCATGGTTTCAGTCAAATATTTATTTGGAACCTGTAACTGCTGTTAGGTCTTCTTTTCTACTGTATAGTCTGTATTCTAAGCTGTTATTTTTATTGATGGACATAGTCACCTGACAGCTAAGATACCTTAGATCCCAGCATTATGTGCTCGTACTTCACAAATCTCCATTACTTTTAACAGTCGCATAACGTATCAATGAAGCATAGTGCTGCGAAAGCAAGGAACTTTCATTACCGCATACCGCAAATCACACTGACATTAGCATAGCCTACCTGTGTCCTTGACTTGCCCTCTACCTTATGACTTTTGTCCATAATAAACAAAATTTATTGGATTATTTGTCATTTTTACAATAACTCCATTTCCCGAAGTCCCAAGACATCTGGGATGCGCTCCAGTGGTTTAAAGTTGCATTGGTAATATGTAAATGTGATTGTTTGGAGATTTTCAAGGTCCATCATTCACCAAGTTAATCAATCCTGACAGACTTGTGGCTGCAGAGTGAGATAATTGACATGACTGTGGTAGTGTCCTATTCTGTGCGTTTGTTTGAAATTGCATTAATTGCTTCACCAATTCACTTTGCCGAGCAGTTTGTTTATTAAGAATCTGTCTCTCTATCAGAGGTGTATCTCCCCCTAGGACAGGATGGCAACTGCCAGGGGCGCCAGCCAAAGGCGGGCTCCGCCCGGTGATAGAGTTGCATAGTGCAGCGCTGGTCTGGAGTCAGACTGCATCTGGATGCTTTTAAAATGAGTACTGGCTGGTTGCTAGGATGATCACAGGCTTCTATGAGACCGTGGGTCTTCATTTCCCTTGCAAGTCTCGGCAACCACGGGACTTCAATTCTAGCCACAGTCCCGCTAGGAGGACAGGAGTAAGGTAAGAAAACCAGGGGGGGGGGCTGGAGCCTGGAGGCATATGATGGGATTACTGGGAGTAACATATGATGGGAGTACTGGGGGGCTGGAGGCACATAATTGGAGTACGGAGGGGGGGCTGGAGGCATATGACGGTAGTACTGGGAGTAAATGGGAAATGAGGGGGGGCACCAGTCCCTTACTTTGTACACAGGTTGGCCAATTCTGGTATAGTAAACGCAGTAAAGCCCTGCAGTGTGTCTATGACAGCTGTGCAGAGTATATAAGTTATCTGTCCACCAGCATGGCATCAGGAGGGGGAAGTTGGGGTTATTTTCCCGACAGCTGTAGACAGATGGGGCCCACTTATACCTACCTTAGCTCTGCAGCCGCCAATACTTGCTGTTGAGAGCTGCACATTAGCAGGCCAATGCATGGGGAGGGACTGCTGTTTACGCAGGTCCGTAGCGCTTCACCTATATTTGACGTCTGGCGGCAGCCCTATCTACCAGTGCTTATGACTTGCTCAGGAAGTAGAAACCAGTTTAGCAGAAGGAATTCTCTAATTTATAATAAACTTAGCTTACTCACCAATCTGTTCAGAGTGCAGTGAAGCAGACATGGAGCTGACAAGCAAGGTCTGCCCCACGAGCTGCTCTTGGGATATATGAGCATGCTGTATGTGACTAGACTCGTTGGACGAACCTGTTGAAGACATGAATTACTATTAGAAATGTGCTGAATTATTCATGTGTGAATGTGTTATTGCCAAATCAGTACATGTCATGATAAGGAGGCATCTATACAGGACAACCCCTTCTTAATTATACTTGCCCAGTAACTAAAACAGGCCTCTGCTGTCCTATCTTGTTATCTCAACTTATTTTTTGCATATGGCATCAAAGTATACATCATAGTTGTCCACTCTCCCGGAATGTCTGGGAGACTCCCGAAATTCGAGCAGTTCTCCCGGTATCCCGGAAGAGTTGGCAAATCTCCCGCATGGGACCTGAGGCTCGTGGTTTCTATGAGTCTAGTAGCCGCTCAATGGTGAGGTTAGGAAAAACAGAAGACCAATAAGACAATCCTCCCCGAACTTTACTATAATCAAGTGTGTCTCTAAGATAGTGATAGTTATGTGAGATGGCACCACTGCCAGAGCTGGGCTGTATCAGCATATGGTCAAATGCGTTATACCAATCCTCATCCTGAGATTAACTAGTTACCTCACGTGTATAGTGTAGCGCTTGATGAAGGGCAAAAGAGTGCGTAGCAGGAATATTACATTTTTCCTGAATTTGGGCATTTGATAAAATAGTTTTGTTTTTTAGGATTAGTGAGGTCTCAAATGCAAGTAATCCTCTAAAGGGATATAGAGCCTCCCCTCTCTAAAAGTTTAGATTATTGACAAAGGGCAGAAACAAGGATTGGTGGCTTTGGAGCCCTTTGCGTTTTTGAACTAGACAGACATAAGTAGTGGGTTATCCTGTATGTCTTGTGTCAAGGAGCTTCTTTAGATATGTAAGAAATAGGAAAGAGACATGTTTGTAAGGAAAGCTCGCTCAACATGAGTATTGGAGTGTATCTCAGAGGAATGTAGCCAGTCCCTAATAATACGAAGGTGACTAGTGAAAGATTTGGAAGGTTTAGTCCCTCATTAGCATGGCTCTGTTGTAATTTACATAATGAGATTCTAGATCTTTTCCCTTTCCATATAAACTTTCTAAAAGTGTTTTTTAGCAAACGTTCATCTTTGGACAGCATTTGGAGAGGGTACATTTTATTTTATTTTAATAAGGGTTAATTTTGCCCGTAAAGGATAGAGGGAGACGATTCCATCTATCCATAGTACTACATACTTGGTTTCATTAATGATGAACCCTAAGATTTTGCCAAACTCTGTTTTAACCTCCCAAAAAAAAATTTCAGCGAATGTTGCGGGTTTGAAATATACAAGAGGAGGTCATCTGCAAAAGCTGTAAGTTTCATGACTCCCCGGCAGCAACTACATAACCGCAGTACATTACTAATATAGTGTAGCAGACAGCCGGGGCACTGTAAGTAAAGCTGGTGAGGGGGGGCTTCCAGGGTGCGAGTTCCTGGGCGTAGGCCCCGGTTCAAATCCCTAAGGAGAGGCTCTGGCTATAGTGCCTGTTACATGGATTTTAGCCATTTTAACGCCAGCTGTTAGTAACCTGTGTTGCTAATTAGTGCTGCTGTGGAATTTTATGAATGGGTTTATCTATGACATAAACACAAGCGAACAAATGGCCATTTTGTCAATTCTTCATTGAATTAGTTTATTTAGTCCATTTGAAAAAATATATAAAAAAAAAGTAATTTCATTTCATTTTGAACCTAGTCCTGATACTTTGCAATAACATCTAGTAAGGTAACTCACCTCCTAGCAACATCTCCTGGAGCAAATTATCAATCTTAACTATTCCAAACAACTTTACAAATTGAATTTGTTCAATCATTTGCCAGGTGATGCTCTGAAGAGTGGGAAGTAGTAAGAGAATTTCTCCAAACCGCCCTCTAGAATCGTATTGTCTGTCATTGATGTAGTCTTCCAAACTAATCTGTACTTGATAGCGCATGGTTTTAATCTTCATGGGGTTACTAAGCCCTTTGGCATCTGTGGAAAACATAATATAATGCAGAAGTTTTATTCCAAAATGTGTCTTATTTGTCAAAAATGAATATACATTATGTAATAATAATAATAAGTCATGATATAAGTATTGTACATTTAACTTTTAGGTGGTATTCGATTATCTGAGTAGAAATACAATTAGCACAAAGGGGTGCGGGTCCATGTCGCGAACAACCCTATTTTGATAGAGCCGTACTCTCCCAGACAGATTCGAACTGGCTGGGAAACAGATTGCTTCTGCCTCGATGACGCAAAGCAATCGATCCTTGAAGCACCGAACATGATGCTCCGAATGGTAAGTATCCTCAATCCCTAATCCTTACCATAACCCTCCCCTTCTATTACCCTAACCCTAACCATCCCTTCCCCGTAGCCTGACCCTAACCCTCCCTTCCCCATAGTCTAACCTTAACCCTCCCACCTCCTGTGGCAGTGCTTCCGAAATTAATGAGTGACTATGCCAATCCGCATACCCATTCAGAATTTTTTTTATAAAATGGCTGCTATTCAAAATAGAGAAAGCCAAAAAAGAACTTTCGGCTGCCTCTACTTTGTAAAGACAGCCATCATGGCGGGGATTCCCACCTGCGCAAAGGACCTGATACATTGCTTTTGGAATCCCGAAGAAATCTTGTCTGCCCAATAGTTTACCTGGATCAAAAAATACAATAGCTTTCAGGCATGCGTATTCATTGTCATCAATCTGGATCTCCTGAAACGGCTGAACAAGTTCATCCAGGATTCTGTTAGCCACACGACTTATCTCAATCTCATTGCAATTCCGGTGTATCGCATAGCCGTTACCTTTAAATAATGAAAATGTAAACATTTATGTACAATAAACAACCCTTTATTCTTTGTTTTGAACCGTAGACTATATTATCATTCAAATGTATTACAGAGTAAATAGCCATAGATTTTTATGTAGTTATAAATATGTAAAATAGTTATTACCTAAAAGTAAGATATCCTTGAAAGCCATGGAACGTTTTGTTATTCCAAGCAGAAGATGTTCTCCAGCATGTGCCCTCAACAGAGCAACCTTTCAACATAAGAATAAAATTAATATATATTTTTAAGGCAATATTTTCAAACATGTATTCATATATTCATTCACACACACATTTATATATGTATAGTTATCAATATAAAAATATTACTTCTCCAGCACCTCAACAGAGCAACCTTTCAACATAAGAATAAAATTAATATATATTTTTAAGGCAATATTTTCAAACATGTATTCATATCATATA
>WWET01001156.1:322282-349341 GCA_011038615.1 Limnodynastes dumerilii
TACCGCTCCAGCGTAAAAACTTTCACTCCCACGACACTCCCCTTACCTTCCTTTCAGTACGCCCGCCGAACCCTACCCTAACTTTTCCATGTGTTCGTACGTATTTTCGTAGCGACACGTTCGTAGCGGCCTAAGCACGCCCATACTGTATGATTTAAATGGCTCCTACCGCCTACATTCCTTAACTCCAGCGTCAGTACTAACTTCGTACTATAAACAGGCCCCGTCGTGGGAAAATACGCAAACAATACGGACGCCCGAACCGCCGCTACGAAAAGGTCTTTGGTACGACCGGAAGTTGTCACTATGCACATGTGCAGTGCGTTTTTTATGGCGATTTTAATCTAACGATCAGCGTTAGATCGCCTGCGAGCGTAGGTCTGGATCAGGCCCAATGTTACTATTTGCATAAATGACATTATTAAGCCCCACCCCTTGCATACTTCTACGCCTTCCCTTCGGGATCTCCCAGAGAGAAGCTGTTAAGAGTTGGCAACCCTGTTATAGACTGAGCAATGTGTAGTACATCAGACTCCTGTTATTCCTGTAAGTAACAAATTTGGTGAATTATATTTTTTTAATAGTGAGAATTGCAAACTATGATAATGCAAAAAGGTTTCCAACTACAAGTTACAAGTGTTATGACAGTTTTACAAACTATTTAGAAGAGAACCTCTGTTATTGTAGTATAAAATGACTTCTAAATGCATTGTTAACCTACTCAGCAGAGGTTTAAATAGTTACTTGGTGCAGGTTGTACTGATTGTATAGTGTCTACAGGAATGCGTTTATGAATATGTTTAACACAAAATAAATAATACATCCACTAATGCACAAAATATAAACATAACAATAATAGCAAATCATTGTATACAAAGTGATCTCTGCTTGAAAAGTAAATATATAAAGAATATATACTAAAGTGCTTTTGTGCTTAGTATGCAGAGAGCAGAAATACGGTATATCCCTATATGGGAACCTGTACTCTCTTGTAACTCTGGTCATAAATTCCACCCGTCTGCCAGAAATAGTTACTAGCTGTCTCTTAAGCTCCGTTAACACTCATAGCACAGTACTATCATGTTCATGGTGGATTATTAGATAATGGCTTATGTAAACTAGAAGGAAGGTCAAGGAATGAAAAGAATTATATAGGAACTGGAAGTGACAGGTGTTTTGCTCATGCTTTTTCCTGAGCATAGTAGTGGTAGTCTGCTGCTATTCTAGCATTTAAAAAATAAATTAAATAAATTAAATAAGAATCATTAAAAAAATACTAAAATTATAATCTTTTTTTTTTTTTTTAAAAGGTCATTTTTACATAGAAAATAAGCTGCGTAAAAAGGACATTTTCACATAGAAAATAAGCTGCGCCTATTACTTACACCACCCCCTGAGATGGTGTAAGCGTTTCACGGGTGTGCAGCTACCTTTCACTGCTACTGCATTTATATATCGTGGAACTCCTTGTTCCTCTAGCACAGTGCAGACGGATGCAGACACCAGCGGATGAGCAGCAGTGCTCCCATCTCTCTGTGCTGGCTCCCGTTCTGAGCATGCGCCATGCTTTAACCCGCTGTACTTCTACCTGCAAAACAGATGGATGCCCATCTCTGGATCAGCTGCTATATGTTTACCTAGTGCTCTACTCTGATAGACAGAGCATATAAAACATCATGGGGTTTGTCTGGTAAGTCTGCAGAAAAGGAAAGGACCACAGACACACACACGTATGACAGATAGTGGGTAGGGATGTTTATAGAAGATTGTTAGGTCAGGCTGTTCTCTTTTCTAACAGTGCATAACTATAGCCTGTTATGACCATGTAATGTGTAATAAACTATAACTATAAACTATGAACTTCACAATTAAATCAATTTTTTTTACCAAGTTTTTTAAAACACTGGATGTGATTCACAGATAAGAATCTGCTGCTATTTCTGTGTATTTTTAAAAAACAGTTAAACTGCACGTGTGTAGTACCTTCATTTACACAATCTACATATGTTTTAAGAACGTTAATCCCTTGATTCACGCAAGCCATTCTTTATGAGATAAGTAAGAAGGGGCGTAATAGGAATAGTTAAGAAGGAAGTTAAGAAAAGTGGGCGGGGAAAGACATTTAAGTGGAGCAGACAAGGCGCAGTTTACTATGTACGTTTGTTCTTAAGCAACTTAAGAAGATACATATGATACATAAGGCTGCCTTTGGCCTTCTCAAGTCAGTTAAGAACAGCAAAAATGAGTGCATGTCAAGAAAGTTGCCATGCGTATAATTGTGCACCCATTTTTTCTTATCTCCCTTCTTATCTGTGAATCAGATCCACTATTATGAAATGACAACATTTTATTTTCACAATTATTATACTGGAGGTTTATTTTTTAAAATGGTTAATTAACAGAGTGGTCCTAGTACAAAGCACATACTGGTCACAGGTCACATCCTTAGTCTCATAGCTAAGTCTGTCTTAATGGATCCTAATCAGCAGGGACTTTTTCCTCATGTTAAGATTATTTGTCTGTTTGATTGAAATAGCAAATGTAATTAACCACATTAGATATCTTACAACATTTTTCAATTAAAACTTCAGTTTTCCTCAAATAAATGTTAATAAATAACTTTGAATTTGTATAGTTGCTTACATGGAATTATTTTGTTTGAGTAAATCATTACAGTTTAAACTAGTCCACAGTTTCAATGATTTTCCTGTAAACCATAAAACTCAGTGTGAAGTATTATAATATTAGGGGAATATACTGCTGGACATAGAAACTGTAAGGGGGGAGCGCTGTCGTGGTTCTAAAGCACTACAACATAAGGGACAGCTGCAGATCGGGTGTGGTTTGCCAGTTAGAAAATCTTGCGATAGATTGATTTTCGGCAGTCACATGCCAACTTCCGTAAGTTTTCATCAGTCTGCACTTAGAAGAGATGACCCTTGGAACTGCACCATTTTTTAATAATGTAACGGCTAAAGGTAAGTTTTATTAAACCTAACCTTAAGACTAGTGTCTTTTTGAAGCCTAACCCTAACCTTAACACTCTGCTCTGCACAGCCTAACCTTAACTCTCCCCTAACCCTAAACATCTTCATTCCGCAGCCTAACCCTACCCCTCCCCTAACATTAACCATTATCGCCCAACAGTCTAACCCTAACCCTCCCCTCTCTGGAGCCTAACCCTCTGCTCTCTGGAGCCTAACCCTAACCCCTTCCTGTCTTGCAGCCTAACCACATCCAGAACGGGTACCATTTTGAAACTGGGCCAGCTGAAAGGGTGTCCATTCCGGGTTTTACTTTTAAAATGTAATCGGGAATGGTGCAGCTGAAATTATTCTTTCGGCTGCATCATTCTCAAAAACCGACCCCTTTGTGCTGGCAACTGCATTCCCTGCAGATCTTATACTCTATATCTACCAGATCTGTTCCTATGGTGGAGCAGCCTTGATGGCTATTCTGTATGCACCAATGGAAGGTGTTCTGCTTCTGCCCTTGTTGTTGTACTTAGAAACTGATAGAGTATGTCAGTCTAGCAATAAATTAATACCAGAGTTCAGGCCATTTTATATTAATATTTATGTATTTAAGCATTTTATTTATATTACGATTATTTTCTCAACAGTTGCACATGAATTGTCCAAAAAATCGTGACCATCAGAACTTTAAATAAATGGAATAGTGCCAATAGTTTATGGCATAACTGAGGCTCTAAAAAATATGCAGCAGGTAAAGTATCCCAATCAAACCAATATTTATACTTATGGTCCAAAATATATATGGATTAAAAATATAGATGGGCTTACAATTACCTTCTTTCTTCATTCCAGCTCTGAAGCACTTTTTAAGACGACAATATCTGCACTGGTTCCGTTTGTCTTTATCAACAACACATTGTCTGCTAAACCTACAGAATGAAAGGAATAATACATTATTATTATTATTATTATTATTATTACTATATAGAAACATATATGAATATGCATATAATGCACTGGGTTATTCTATAGATCTTTGTATTAAAGGGAACTACTGTAGATACAAACTACAGTGCATACAAGGAAATGGAAGAAGAGATATACAAGAGTTTGCCAAACTTTGCTAACAGTTCAAATGCTTAGTGACAGTTCCTAAGGGCCTGATCCAGACCTACACTCGGGTACATTTTTACGATGGTCGTAAGCGTAAAAACAGACATTTGTACTTACTGCGCATGCTCGGGGGCAGATGTTACGCTCATGTTACGCTACGAAAGTATGAGCGTGGGAGCCTTGAGCCGGCAGCTTATGGGCCTTGAGCGTAACACCTTCGTAACTACGGTCGAGGGGGCGTGCCTGGCATACGGTTTTCGTAAATACGCACCGAGGGTGGGGTGAGGCATTTAAATTGTACAGTATGGGCGCGCTAAGCGTCGTAACTACGCAAGGAGCGTTACGATGGCCGCGGCTACACGTGGAAAAGTTAGGGCAGGGTTTGCTCAGCGTAAGACGGCAAAAGTAAGTACGAACAGGGGGAGTGCCTAGGGGATTGCATCGGAGGCACGCTGGCGTAAATATGCTACGCACACAAGCGTTTCATGATCGTAGGTCTGGATCAGGCCCTAAGTCTCAAGCCCTGCATTTACATTAGTAACATAATTGGCTTATAATTGTAAACCTCTCAGGGGTTCTTAATATACAATGTTTATTTAAATACTGTAATGTAAGGGCACAGAAACTTGTACCTGCATGTCCACCAATAGAGAGATACTACAGAACATGGGGCAGAAGACCTCTCTAACTTTTACTGGCTGCACTCTGTACCAATTGAGAAGCACAGGACGAAAGCCAGAGGTATAAACTGGGGCAGAGAGGAAGATGCCCTTTATAAAATAGTCATTTTTGGTTAGAAATACATTTCCTTTTTTTTTATTTTTTGCTGCTTTCAAATATGACACAATGGGCCGTATCCAGAATTAGGGTTATGCTGTGAGGAGGGGAGTCTTTGGGTTATGCTGTGGGAAGGGGAGTCTTAGGGTCTGATTCAATTAACCTCGCTGCCGCATATTTTATGGTGCAAAGCTAATTGTGCAAATTTTTTATTCTATATTTTTACCATAATAGACGGGAAAATGTGCACTGCACCCGTTTATCGTGGGCTGTGATTCTAATTGAATCAGGCCCTTAGAGTAAGGCTGCGGGGAAGTGAGTCTTTGAATCAGGCTGTGGGGAAGGGAGGGTTAGGGTTATTGAAGGTGAGGGTTAGGGTAAGGATTAGGATAAGGGTTGGGAATAGATTTCTACTCATCTTCCAGTGTCTTCGGTTTGGCGGGTATTGTTTGTTTTGCTTCTTCCAGACAGGTATAGTTAAATAAATAAATAAATAAACAAATAAACAAATAAATGTCTAGTAAGAAATTCTTACCTTGTCCCCACTCCTGCTCCTGGCTCTCTCCCTGTTTTAGTTCTGCACTCCACCTTTTGCCTTCCCTGATGCTCCTGAGCCCTTCACTGCTCTGTCCCCACTGCTCCCAGATCTATCCTCTGCACCTTTTCTTCCCTGTTGCTGCTGTGCCCTTCCTTGATCTGACACCACTGCTCACAGCTCTGTCCTACACTCCTTTCATTATCTTGTCTTTGCTTCTGTTTAGACCCCCTCCATACCATACTAGGGCCATTTTAGCCCCTTTGCAGCTAGGCACCTAGGTCCGAATTCACAGCTACGTAGTTTTCGTCTTACGTAAGTTGTTTTAAGAATTGAGCTACTACGTGTGCGTAGTAGCTTATTTATGCAATCTACGTACCATTTCTGTACATAGATTGCGTAATTTCAATTCTTAAAACAACATACGTAAGATGACAACGACGTAATTGTGAATCCGGACCGTATTCATCTTGTTCTGTGTAGATTATTTAAAGAGACCTCACTATATATATTTATTTTTATGTCCTTTATCTATGGAATGAGGTCCTTTGTGTTTTTTAAATAATATATTATCCTGAAGTATTTTTGTTGTTAATAATAATAATAATAATAATAACATTTATTTATAAGGCATTACAAAGTATCTGCAGTGCTGTACAGTGAGAGAATAGGCTACAATAAAATAAATAAAATATAGTGGGTAAGTATGGGTGATAGGGTAGTCAAACATAATGTAAATGAGGAGAAACAAGGAGGTTGGGGGAGAGGAAAAAGACTGGGGGATTAGAAAGATAGGGGAGGGTTGGAAGAGAGGTTGGGATGAGGAAGGGTAGGCTAGTCTGAAGAAGTGGGATATGAGGGACGACTTGAAGGTTTGGCGAGAGATTGATAGTCTAACAGACTATGGTAAATTATTCCAGTTAAAAGGGGCAGCATGGGAGAAGTCTTGGATGTTTGAATGGGCGATGTGGTTATCAGCTGGGAGGTGAGCCAGCAGCTGTTGATAAGTTGAATGTTCCAAATACCTGCAAGAGTAAACATGACTTTTCCTGATGCTACGTCTGAAGAATCCTTTGCATCCATCACAGCTGGAGGCCCCATAATGTTTCCCTGTAGCTCTGTCTCCACAAATTGCACATATACTGATGATCCCATTGTCAATCCCACTCATGTTGACTGATTCTCCAGGAGAACTGTCTGAAAGACAACAGAGATATCAACACAATAATGACTACAACATTAAACAATATTCAAATAGTTTCAAACTCAGTGGGCCAGATCCAGACTTAATAATGACAGATAATTTGCAGATCCGGCATGCGTAAGTCTGGCTGAGCGGAAGACACTGAACATGAGCATGGCAGATGTTACGCATCAAGGGCCTGATTCAGAGATCCGCTGCCGATGGTATCGCAAATATACGCATCTAAGTGGCAGGTCGGAGCAGGTTACATCCCACTGAATAAACAGTCTCTCCCCTCGCAACCTCCGGCCGAACCTAAACTTCCACCTACCTATCTGGCTGCACTCACTTCCGACCTTATGTGCAATAGTTGCGTATATTTAGGGTCGTATGTCTGTAATCGCGCCCACTTTTCCTCATCTCAATGCCTCTTCCCGCCCATTTCTATGCAAATCCTTCGGTTCCTAGATTTCCGCTGGACTTAGGATTGCAATTGTTTCCGACCGATTCACAAGTCCGACCTTAAGGCATTTCCGACCCTATCTTCAACGTACATGGTGTTGCACTATTACTACGCATGCACAGTTGATGCAAAATCGACCCTAAATATACGCACCTAACTATCGTTAATATCGGATCTCTGAATCAGGCCCCAAAATCTGACTGGTACCTGGTACGTAACTCTGCACAATAGGGCATGACATCCCTACACAAGCTGAATATATGCATTGTGGGTGGAGGGAGGTATGGCCTGGGTTAGGCACTTAGGTACGACAAGGCGATACGTATGACCAGAGATACAAAAGGAAAAGGTAAGGTAGGGTTCTGAACGCGTAAGTCAGCAAAGTTACGTACGTGAGAGGAGAGAGCCAGGGGTTGTGCATTATCCTTATTAGTGCATAACTTAGGTACACTTGCATACGTAAAACAATCTGAACTCCGGATCAGGCCCAATATGCATACACTAATGTAACTGGAGATCTCACACCTTAATATAAAACCAAATGTCATCATTTTGATATTTTCAGAAAACCATAAGTACCCAATCACATTTTGAAGCACGTAGACAAAGTTTATCTTTAATAACTTACTAATATAACTCATAACTATAAGAAACTAAAAACATATTTAAAAAAAAATGAAACCTTACCTTATATTACACACGCTTTGTTTACCACAGGAATTACTTCCTGTTATTTTAACGATTATTAACAATGTAATAATTTATGATTAATTTGTTAAGGAAAAGTTAAGTCAGAAATGCAAATGTAACGTTCCATCCACCACCCGGTCTGTACGTCTCATATTCAAAATAGTTCTTTTCTGAGCCGATTCAAATTGAAAGCATTTTTTTTCTTGCAAAATAGTATATACTCTGACTACAAATTATGGGCCGGATTCAGAAATAAGTACACGCAGATTCACGCAAAGCACACCCCATGACACTCCCCTCATACCTTAACTCGTGCGTATCTTTGCAAACCCCGCCCATAATAATAATAGCCGAGTTACGCACACGACATGCATATATTTAGGTACATTATTAAGTGTGAATCAGGGCCTATGTGCTCACAGATAATTAGCTATAGGTAATGACAAAGGACTGGATCTAGAATTATTAGCATATTCTGTATGTTAGCCTCCTAATGTATGGAATTTCCTATCCATAATTCCATACATGCCAGGTTAGTGTGCACTCCCTGTACTTCCCTCGCATGCGCATGTCAATATTTAGACGACACAATGTCTCAGTGAGCAGCACTCTTGCCTCACAGCAAGGACAAGGTACTACCTGTGTGGAGTTTGTATGTTCTCCCCGTGTCTACATGGGTTACCTCCAGGTGCTCCGGTTTAATCCCACAATCCAGAAACATACTAATGTATGTATGTATGTGTGTGTATGCAGAATTGGGAGTGTGGCTCCAGCGAGCACGGGGACAAGTGTTCTCTGTATAATAATTACTGGAGGGTGGTGGGTTTGGGGGAATTTTTAAGAAGGGTTGCTGCACAGGAAGGGAGCTGGGTGGGGGAAACAGGCAGACTAGATGGGCCAAGTGGTTCTTATCTGCTGTCACATTCTGTTTTACATGATGTAAACTTTACACAAGTGGCAACTATAATCTGATACATCAGGGATTAAATCAGGTTAAGTTTTGGTTACTTTTTCTGTCAGGACCAAGGGATACAATGTATAACTTTTTCCTGTTAATAAATTCTATAACTTAGTAATAGATATTAATTTAATGTCATATATATTAAGCTGAGTACACTCTGCATTACATTTCACAAGATCCAATATATTTAACAACATTTTTCACTAACGACCATCAGTATGCAGATGCATTTGTACAATCCATTTACCAGAAGCTTCGTGATATTCTTCTTTGCTTACCATCTGTCATCTGTCATTGTTCCATCACTGATCAGTAATATTAGGCATTATAAAAAAAAAAAAAGGAATCCGATATTCTTTGAAACAATTCTACATGATCGCTGGAGCATACACTGATCAGATATCATTGCAAGAACTCATTTATCCTGTGATCTATGTAGAAACCACATCTTTAAGTTGGGTGCACACTGGAGGGTTATCTGATGATTATCGTACGCATCACATGATAGTCGTCAGATTACCCCCCACCCCCCAGTGTTGAAACAGCATTGCATGATTTGAATTTTGGGAGCGCCTAATTTTTCTGATCAGCGATGTCTTGATGAACCGGATTCAGAGACGCGTGTGTTAAAAGTACGCATATATACGCGCACATGTAGCAAGGAAACTCATGACATTCCCATAGCATGGACGAGTTTTCAGGGACTTACACTTCCATAGGGCACCCTTAACTGTACACGTGTACTTACGTGCGTATGTTACTACCGTATGTATACATAACTAACCGCGCCCTCAAAAGCTCATTTAAATACATCCCCGCCTAACTTCACATGTACAGAAGACAACCACGCCCCTCCATACGTATGTCCCTAAGTGTAATTCAGAAGTTCGTGCCTAAGGGACTTTCTTGCCTAAATCCGAGATAACATGCGTGGAAAAAGTTACTACACATGCGCAGTTACTCCGCTCTTAAATATATGCACGGAAAACCACGCAAAATCGTATCTGTGACTATGGTACGATGTTTGGAGAAAACTTCAGTGAGTAACGACACACAATTAAAGCCATATTTCTGCACAGCACCACCTTGTGGGCAAACATATCATAGCAGCAACAGTTTATTTGAACAGTCCATAAAAACAATCAACAGAAAAATTAGAGAGCAATGTGTATGGGGAACATCGTTAAGCAGATCAGGGTTTTAAATGATTACTGTTTGATAAGATGTCGAATTAATGTTGTGTTAATACTCTCATACCCCTTTCACATCACCACCCCGGCAATATCCGGGGCAGCAGAGGATCACAGACCCCGTTTCACACTGCAGGGCAGACCCGGGAAATTCAGAGACCCGGGTCTGCCCTGTCGTCGTCAGACAGAGTAATTTGCTTACCGTTGCTCCGGCAACACTTGTTGCCAGGGCAACAGTAAACAAATTGCACCAATCAAGTGCGTTAGGTGCTACCCGGGTTGAAAAACCCAAGTAGCACCTTTCACACTGCACCCCTACCCGTGTCGGACCCGGGAATAACCCTTCTTTTTACCCGGGTTGAATTCCCGGGTCTTCTGACATGGGTCCACCGGAAGTACCCCTTTCACATCTCCGCGAAAGTCCCGGGTATTTCATGGTGATGTGAAAGGGGGACTACTCTCCCTTAAGCTGGCCACACAATTTCATGGTGATGTGAAAAGGGTATCAGGGGCTGATTCAGAGTTGCACTTCCATCTTTTTTTTAGGTGCAAGTGTAGACCTGAGCAATACCATGTTGATTTGCAAGGGGAGGCAGCTTTAAATTGTATAACCAGAAATAAAATTAGTAGGTGAAGTTTCTTAGCTCAACTCCATTTTATAGAATAAACATAAAACTTTGCAGTATTTTAGTCCTATGTGTAAAAGTAATGTATTTTCCCTGCATCCCAAATTGTATTAATTAATTAACACCCCTTAGTTTGAAAAATGGTTTAGCCGAGCTGTACACTTGCACCTAAAAAAAAAGGTGTAAGTGCATCTCTAAATCAGCCCCTCAGTGTGTACCAAGCATACATTAAGTCTTGAGCTAGATATGATTTGGATCCACTGGTACTTACTTCCTAGGGTAGGAGACTGCTCAAATATAATCTTGATTCCCATTGAATCAATATTGACCAATAATATTTTAATAGTCATATAATTTTTAGGTTAGTTATCACATGATAATAAAAGTTTGCGTAGATGTAACAAAAACACATGGTAGATTGTTATAAACATAAGAAAATGCAAATGCAGCATAATTAGGATCATCTAACTTGTTAACACTGGCTTAAAAGTCAAAACACCCACAATGGTCGTACGTTGACACATCTCTAGACTGGTTTAAGTGTGGTTATATATTTTATATACTAAATATGAGGTGTTATATGACAAATGCATTATTCCCAGAAAAATATAAATAGAACAGCAGTTTATAATGGAAAATAAAATAAACTAACTACTCATCTACAGTACAACAGGGAGTAGGTCATCAAAGGCTGTTCTTAGGAATGAAATAACCATAAATGCTTTTGTATAAAGCAGGTTTAATAGAGGTCTCTATGATAGGTGTGACAGATAAAATGTTGGTATGTAAGCAGAAAGCACAATGAAAACAGATTTCGGACTAGATTTACTAGTCCTAAATGAAAAGGAAAAGTGGAGATGTTGCCCATAGCAACCAATCAGATTCTAGCTCTTACTTTCCTATTAAACACTAGAGAGCGTCATGTTAAATCTGATTGGTTGCTATAGGCAACATATCCACTTTTCCTTTTTCGCAGTTTAGTAAATCTAGCCCTTGAGTTTTGTTATACTTGACAGTATAATATTGTATTGTTTCCCTAAACTTATGATAATTTGGAATTCCACTATGGGTTCTTTTAACACAATCACAGAGAGTCCACTGAGACCTTTCATGTGTATATGATATAAAGTGAATATCATTCTCCAGCATCTAGATTTTCATCACATTCCTTCTTTCAGTCTCAAATCCTTACTTCAACTCCTTTCATCTACTTCATAGTCTAATGCCAATAGCTGGAAGTCTATTGAGAGACTTATAGCAGTATCAGATAGTATAATATACAGCACTTTGGATGTTTAGAGCTTTTATAATAAAACTTTCTACCCTGCACTAGATGGATGCAATAATAAGATCTGCTCCTTCATGAAGTAGTGTTAATAACATAGGACCGGATCCACAGTTACTAGCGACAGCCGAATTCCGCAATGCGCACACCAAATGTTCCGTGACCAATCTCCATGCATATGGAACGTTGCAGAGACAGACCAAGGTTTTGCGGCGAAAAATTGGAAGCAAATAATAATCAAGCAAAATATAAAAATACTACAGTTCATGAAAATAAGGCACAACTACGCAAAAAAAAAACAACCGCTGGGTATAGATGGAATCTGCAACTATGATTATTTTGTCACATGCCACCTTCATAAAATATGATAGGACAGTATCTATGCCACACTGTACCTTCCTCAGTTGGAATACACAAATTTTGCAGTTTATAACATGCCTTAACCCAGTGTTTTTATCAACCTCAGTCCTCAGGGACTCCTAACAGTACATGTTTTCTAGGTTTCCTTGCTGGAGCACAGGTGTGTTCATTACTAACAGACACATTTTAAAAGCTCCACAGGTGCTGCTCATTATATCACTTGTGATTCTGCAAGGAAACCTAGAAAATATGACTGTTAGGGATCCTTGAGGACCGAGGTTGAGAAACACTGTCTTAAGCAAACAATTATCTCTCTCCTGTCCAGATCCTCCAACATGACTCATTCTACCAGGTACAAATTACTCAGCTCCGCTCCAGCTGTCGCTCACCTGGTTTTAATACTATGTACCATGTATTGACTGATGTTTGAAAGACATTGGGGCTGATTCAGAGTTTGGGAGTAAGGGCAAAACAGGTGTACAGTTCGGCTAAGCCATTTGGAATGTGAGGGGTGCTAAATAATTTTAATTATTTTGCATGCAGGGAAAATACTTCACTTTGTACGTAGAACTCAAATACTGCATATGTTTATTCTATAAAATGGAGTTGAGCTAAGAAACTTCACCTCTCAACTCCAATTCTGTTTTCACAATTTATATTTGCCCCCCCCCTTACAGTTCAATATGGTATTGGCTACACTTGCACCTAAAAAAAAAAAGGTGTAAGTAAAGCTCTGAATCAGACCCATTTTACTCTTCAATACAGGGGATTACCATAGAAAACAAATGTTGAAATTTCAGGAACAGAATATTTTGTACCTGGTGGAAAGGGTTATGTTGGAGGGTCTGTAATAACTGTTCAGGGTATTTAGTTCCTTGAGTCACTGTAGATTTTTGGTTATAGGTTTATAGTAAGTTGAGGTGTACATTGTTTTATTTTCCCATAAAATGATCGATGTGCTCAGGGCTACACCTAAAAAAAAGGTGTAAGTGAAGCTCTGAATCAGACCCATTTTACTCTTCAATACAGGGGGTTACCATAGAAAACAAATGTTGAAATTTCAGGAACAGAATATTTTTTCCCTGGTGAAATGGGTTATGTTGGAGGGTCTGTAATAACTGTTCAGGGTATTTAGTTCCTTGAGTTACTGTAGATTTTTGGTTATAGGTTTATAGTAAGTTGAGGTGTACATTGTTTTATTTTCCCATAAAATGATCGATGTGCATTAGTGTACCTAGTAAACATTAATATTGTTTTTGCCTTTTTACAGATTGAGATGCATAATTTCCACCAATATGCTAATTAGAATACATCTGTTTTCTGCATATTAGTAATTGAGCACAAAGGGCTGGATCCAGACTTAAGTAAGTGCTTGAAATTAGTTACTCCTGGGCTAAACCATGTTGATTGCAGGGAGAGTCATATTTCATGTGTTGCAAACAGTATAAGAGTTGAGAGGTGATGTTTCCTATCCCAAGTGTGATCGTAAAGCTGGTCAGTATCTGAGTGCAGTAAGCAATTCAAAGATATATTCCTGCATGCAAAGAATATTAATTAACACCCCTTACTTTGAAAAATGGTTTAGCTGAGCTGTACACTTCCACCTAAAAAAATGTGTAAGTGCATCTCTGAATCAGCCCCTAGGCCAGGAGTAACTCATTTCAAGCACTTGCTTAAGTCTGGATCCATCCAAAAGAAAGGTAGCAAGAAAGAAAGAAAGGTGGATATTTCCATTGTATAGCTGTTATTTAGGGGGCTGAACTGAATACATTCTGTAGAATCACTTTGAGATCAGAGCATCAAGGTGATGATTTTGTACAAAATCCTAAAATTACCTTAGATTACCTTAAGGCACTGAAATTCATTTAGCTCATCTGATTTTTGATTATCAGGTATTAATTGCCCTGGTGCAGTCTCTACTTCTCAGCTTCATAGGAGACTGGAGGCTAGATATACTAAACTGCAGAAAAAAGGAAAAGTAGAGATGTTGCCCATAGCAACCAATCAGATTCCAGCTGACAATCTAGTATGTATCATCCTCACTTTTCCTTTTTTGCAGTTTAGTAAATTTAGCCGTTGATATGAATTAATAAACAGTAGTGTATTTATTTACTTCAAGCCTCCTAAATGCCTCCTTCAAAAAACTACTATAGGCTTGACAATATGGTTTGCTTTGATTATATCATTAAATTTTATGTCATTAGTTAGAATTGTGTTTAATTCATGTAGTGTCTGTTTTTAAGACTTTGGCCTGTGTAAGTTATTTGGTAATGGTATTTTATTATTGCGAATAACAGTGTGGTTTAATTATACCCTTGTTTTGAGAGGCTACACAATTATTTTGCACGACCTTGCATACTGGACTTCCACATTAGTTTAATTATTAATGTTTCAATGAGTCTAATTATTGACCATGTTTATTAGTGCACTGTATGTTGTACAATCGCATCTCTATAAACGTTTGGTGCCAGGAAGCAGTACTGTACAATGGATAGTCAAACACTGGGAACATACTGGCATCCGCAGAACCCAGCAAGCTCATTTTATTTTATAATTCTTCAACTTTTTTTTGATAGCAAGATGTATTTAGACGCTAATGGTCAGGATTTTATTTAAATTTACAGTGAGTGTGTTTTACACCACCCAAACTATCCAGGTTTGCTGGTACGATGGTCTGTTCTCCGATAGACCATTATACGGCAGTGGAATGACGACTGTGCTGTGACTTATGGAGTCGCGAAGATTTATCCGGCAGAAGGTAAGTTCTTTATTCTAACCCTAACCTTCCCCTTCCCTAACCCTATGTTTCCTGCAGCCTAACCCTAACCATTCCATTCAGCCCTAACCCTAATCTTCCCCTTCCCTAACCCTATGTTTCCTGCAGCCTAACCCTAACCGTTCCATTCAGCCCTAACCCTATGTTTCCTGCAGCCTAACCCTAACCATTCTATTCAGCCCTAACCCAAATCTTCACCCTTCCCTAACCCTATGTTTCCTTCAGCCTAACCCTAACCATTCCATTCAGCCCTACCCCTAATCTTCCCCAACCCTATGTTTCCTGCAGCCTAACCCTAACCATTCCATTCAGCCCTAACCCTAACCTTCCCCTTCAGACATAACGCTAACCTACCCCTTCTAAAGCCCTCAAAGTGAAAATGATCATTTTGAAAAAGTAAATTTAAATCTGTGGATGAAAAAAAGTTTTAAATACTTTTTCTTTAAATCAATTTTATTTATTTATTTATCTATTTTTAGATAATAGTGAAACACTGCTACTATGTTCCGGCATTAATATATATGATTCAAAAAAAATTTGTAAATGGGTTTTGAATGCTGCAAATACAAGCATTAAACAACCTATTTAAAATGCACTGGAAACTGGCAGAGACTGTGGCTGTACAAGCTGCAGCCTCTACTCAAATGGCTCCGACTGCAGGCGTGACACTTCCCTGCGTCCTATCTTATCCATTGCGCGCTTATACAGAAACATGCAGCTCAGGATAGGGCTTATAGCGCAGCTGCATTTAAGATGCACTAAAACATGGATCAGATCCAAGATATCCTCACACAGCATTAAACATAACAGCCCTGGTTCAAAGTTGTGGCTTACAGGATGTAGATGTGCATAAAGGGAGTGAGCCCAAAAAACAAAGTGACAGATCCATCTGAGCACTGGTGGAAATCAGAATCTGGGCGTTTTAATGCAATTGTGAGCGGATCAACGGCCCTCTTTACCTGCGCTAACTCCAAATATCCTGCATCAGCTTGGGGTTGGTGTAGCTGCCTGATGGCGGAGATTATTCTTCTATAAAAGCCTCTATATGCAGTTAAAACACAATTGTACAGACCTAACGTACAGCTCGCTACCATTAAACAGCTTAATTTGTGCATAAAATACGTTATAAACATACTACCTCACTAGGACCTGTCGTGTCATGGGGGGAAAATATACTGTATTAAAACACAGTTATATTTTTTATTGTTAAAAAAAAAATCAGATCAAAAAACCTTCCTTTACCAACTGATTCAACACCTATATTATATGCTGATCATATGCTGGGTACCCTACAGATGAAATACCTTAACCTTTCCCTAGCCTACTTTACACAGAGCAGCATTATTCTGATTGGTCGTTCTGACATGAGAGTAAAGCAGGACACACACTGAGATTTTCAGCAGATAATCTTTCCAATCTCCCAATAAAAAGATCATTTCACCAGAGATTTCAACAGTGTGTACTGTCCAAAGATGATCTAATAGACACAGTACACACCTGCAAAAAGCAAAAGATATCTTTCCATGGTTGATCTGGCATATTAGGAGCTTCGAAAGATAAAATCAAAAGATCAGACCGTTTCAGAATATTTTTGAGCATCCTTGGACAGTACACACTGGTAAGATATCTTTGTACAGTACACACTGGTAAGATATCTTTGTACAGTACACACTGGTAAGATATCTTTGGATAATACACACCGGTAAGATATCCATGGTTGATCTGGCATATTAGGAGCTTCGAAAGATAAAATCAAAAGATCAGACAATTTCAGAATATTTTTGAGCATCCTTGGATAGTACACACTGGTCAGATATCTTTGGATAGTACACACTGGTAAGATATCTTTGGACAGTACACACTGGTAAGATATCTTTGGATAGTACACACTGGTAAGATATCTTTGTACAGTACACACTGCTCAGATATCTTTGGACAGTACACACTGGTCAGATATCTTTGGACAGTACACACTGGTCAGATATCTTTGGACAGTACACACTGGTATGATATCTTTGGACAGTACACACTGGTATGATATCTTTGGACAGTACACAGTGGTCAGATACCTTTGTACAGTACACACTGGTCAGATATCTTTGGACAGTAGACACTAGTAAGATATCTTTGAATAGTACACACTGGTCAGATATCTTTGGACAGTACACACTAGTAAGATATCTTTGAATAGTACACACTGGTCAGATATCTTTGGACAGTACACACTGGTAAGATATCTTTGGACAGTACAGACTGGTCAGATATCTTTGGATAGCACACACTGGTAAGATATCTTTGTACAGTACACACTGGTAAGATATCTTTGGATAATACACACACGTAAGATATCTTTGGATAGCACACACTGGTAAGATATCTTTGAACAGTACACACTGGTAAAATATCTTTGAATAGTACATACTGGTCAGATATCTTTGGACAGTACACACAGGTAAGATATCTGCTGAAGCGGTCTTTTGATTGTGTGACTGGAAAGATTATCCTTAGAAAAAGTTCCAGTGTGTGCTCAGCTTAAAACTCATACCTGTGATGGGGTTTAATAACCACATTGAATGGCACAAATACAGTTTAGTTCCTTGATAAAGGCAGTTGGCTTTAATGCCTGTCCTTTTAACAGCTTTTATTGTATAACCTGGCCCGTGGGAAGAATCCCCCAAAAATGCCAGAAAATTCAAATATGGCTACTATAAAGCCAAAATATGACAGTCCTGAAACCCTACTGTCCATGTAGTAACATATTCAGGATTGGATCCCAACCTCCGTCCGACACCCGTTTTACACACACAAAGTGCAAAAGTTGGGCGTTTGGACGTGCACATGCTGCTGACAGCAACTGATCTTTAGTAATACGGAATGCCTGGCATCCCCTCTGCCCACCTAAACTCGGCATTTAAATTGCAGTCTGGGTGGAATTTAGTACTTCTGTGCGGATCAGCAGTAGTACAGACCACTGATCGGCACGGGTGACTTAAAGCTGCCATATAGCAGTGTAACCAAGCTTAGAGAGCACAAGAGAGGGGAGTGACAGAGGAGTTCAATCCACTCTTCAGTGGAAACAGGGGCTTAAAATAGATATGGACATATCCTTTGTACAGCAATGCATAATGTGATTTGCGCTATTCAATTCCTCATACAGCATTAAATTTTGGATTCTTGAAGGGATTCCCTTCTGATATGGTATTAAGAGCAATTATAATTTTCAATGAATATAGATTCATTATTATATTTGTTTGTTTTATATTTTATATACATATTTAAAAAAAAGATCTTGTGAAATAATTAAATAATTTGGGAAAACCAAAAACTTAATATATAAATTAATACATTTCTTTTTTGTCTGGCACATGTCTTTACCCAACTTATTAAATGTGATATGTTACTGACAGATATATAGATAGCTTTCTCTTCTGTATGTACAGTATTACTATGTATTAACTACACAACACCATATAGCCTGTGGTTTTAAAGCCTCTTACAGCTCATAACTTTAATGATGCAACTAAGAACAACAGGAAAATTCAACTCACCACTTCCATTATAAAGAAGCTGCATGTTTTCAAATTCCAGAGATGTATAGGTAGAGTCTAAAACATCACTGTAGTTAGCCATGTCCATATCCATAGCTGGATCACAAAGCTTCATTGGTGAATAAGAAATGAGGTAAAGGGACTGAAGCAGTTCAAGTAATAATAACTTATTCTCTTCCTCAGTATACTCTGATAGGTAAATGTCTGAAAGGAAATCTAAGGAGAAGGTGGGGCTTTGCTTTTCAATTCTGTGTTCTACCTTTACCTCATTTTTTTATGGTACTCTGAGGTAACTCTTGTGATAGTCTTGGAATGCTCAGCGAAATATTCTTATCACAACCTAGTTTGTCAGTGTTTTTCTCTCTAAGTTGGCAAGTTAAAGACAACCCTATAAGTGACACATATTAAGATAACTCGTATAAACTTGAACTTATCTTAACGCTATAATTCTGATTTTATAGATCAACTTAGACACTTTGAAGTTCTTGAAAAGTTTGTAGAGCCTGTAGATGAGCATCATGGAAGTCAGGAAGGAAGAATTGTCATATGTTTATCAAAAATATTTCAAATGAACTATTAAAGACTTTAATTATTAGTTGTTTACAATATTAGTACTTTCATTATTAGTTCTGGAGTACATTAGTACCATACACTCAGTTTTGTCATTGAACACATCCAGGGCTGCACTTATATCTTCTTATTAGGTGTAGGTGCAGTGTGCATTCACATGTGTGTACAGAAAGGGATAGAGCACAGATAGGCTGACGCAAAGCAGCTGATCCACCTGTATTCGCCTCTGTGTGGCCAGCGTTTCCCCTTAATTATTTGCACCAGCTCAGGGCTGGTGTAAGTGTAAGATGGAGCAATATCCTGATAGTAATACACAGCCCTGCGCACTTTACAACATTTTTTTTTTAAACTGACTTTATTGTTTATTTTCTTTAAGCCTGAATAGCAGCGTATTGCTGCACATTTTGCACAATCATTTCTTTAAGTACAGATATTAATTTATAACGGGTTTTATTTTTGCTTAAACAAAAATAAAAAAAAAGTAGACAAATAATAGATTCTTTGAAACATGGAGACTTGTAGAGGCTGCTGCTTATCACCTCTCAACCTCGCTGCCTATCCGCATCCATTACCATGCTTCAAAAGCTGCTCATTTCCAGTACGACCTAGAGCGGGTCTATTGAGGTTAGTATTGAATTGGGAGCAACAGATAAATAAAGGTACAACCCTGCAGCTTGGCACATCCATGTTGAACTGTAGGGGAACCAGAACAAACAGAACAATCAGAATGATGTGAGAGGTGATGTTATGTTTCTTAACTCTAAGGGGTCTATTTGCAAAGATAGTTTTCATGCGATAGTGGAAGTTTTGAAGCAAAAACTGACACTATTGCATAAAAATTTACTTTTTTATATTGACAAAATGCCGGAACAGAGTTTTACACTCCACTCCCGGTGTAAAAATTATAGGTAAGTATTTCAGTGATGTCCCCATAAATCCCTCTTTTCCTCCGCTTAATAACTGTTATTAAAGGAAGGAAAAGACTAGACCACTGGAATACATATTTAAAGTAATAAAAAAAACAACACATGTATAGTAAAAAAAAAAATGTTAACTATTTTATTTTTCTTAATAAAAATCCATCTTTATACATATATAAACCATTATTAAAAAGAAAAGAGAAAACAGGACTTTCCTGTCCGGACTATGCGCCTTGCTGCCGACTTCCATGTCCCGGGATGTACACACTGCGAATGTTCAATGTTTTTCATGCTAGTACTTGAAATTTTTAAAGTCCCCAAAAGTAGTCACTGCACATGCCCAGGACTTCATTCATAAGAATTATGAAGTAAGTATTTGTAAATTCTCTAGACCTCTAAATTAGAACTTCAAAGCTTAAGAGATGGGGGAAGGATTGGGGGCAGAATTCTCTCAGTCAGGAAGGATGCGGAAAGGGCCCAAGTACCAATCCTATACACAAGCCCACTAATTTCTTACAATGCCACTGGCTCAGAGGACCCCACTTTAAAACTTCCATGCAGTCCACACTTAAAATGTAGACGGTGCAGAAATCTGGATAGTATGGAGGACGTTTAGCATGCCCTCACTGTATTATTAGAATACCCCCCTCCCCCTTTCTCTTATAGCAGAAGCGCTTTCGCTTCCTGACCCATACCAGCCCGCCATTGGAAACTACACCAGGATGGAACTCTGAATCTAAATCCATCCAGAGAATGTAGCACTTGCACATGCACAGATTGCAAAACCAGGCGTTATCTGTTCCTAGCAGCCGGAAAATGCCCCCTTTTCATAAATCTGGATCCAGTCCTAAGTTTGTTGTTGTGCAGGTGGATAAGAGGGGACAGGGGCTGGCTGGCAAATTTTAGCTTGTTGGTTACTCACACAGCAGTGGCCCAAAACTAACGGCCCGTTCTTAAAGGGCGGTTTTCAGTAAACCACTGGAGCACGTTAGGGGTAACATTATTACACTGATGATCCAGTGTCTAAGCAGCTGCACCCCTATCAGTAGTTTATAATTATCATAAGTACTCTGCCATTACTAAAGTGTTATATCAGAGAATGTATGAGGCCTGACTATTGCTTTGTACAGCCAAGTAAGGTGTCAAATTATATACCTCAATGTAACATATTAGTCACACAATTTAACTTATTAAGTAAGTCACACAATGTAACATAGTAAGTAAGTATGTAAGTCACACAATGTAACATAGTAAGTAAGTCACACAATGTAACATATTAATTAGGTTGCACTGCCTATACCATCTAAACGACTGCCCATACTATTTATCACTATCAAGCTGTCATACTAGCAAACACACTTCTCTTACCATTGCACTGCCCATACTATCACTCACACAGTGCCCACCATACTGTCACTCACACACTGCCCATTATATTGTCACTCATACACTGCTCATACTATCACTCACACAGTGCCCACCATACTGTCACTCGCACAGTGCCCACCATACTGTCACTCACACACTGCTCATACTATCTCTCACACACTGCCCATTATATTGTCACTCATACACTGCTCATACTATCACTCAGACACTGCCCACCATACTATTACACAAACACTTCCCACCATACTATCACTCATACACTGCCCTCCATACTATCACTCACACTGCCCACCATACTATCATTCACACACTGCCCAACATACTGTCACTCACACACCTATACATATACCTATAATATCACTCACGCACTGTCCATGCTATAACTCACACACTGCCCACCATACTATTACGTAAACACTGCTCACCATACTAGCACTCATACACTGTCCTCCATACTATCACTCACACACTGCCCACCATACTATCACTCACCCTGCTCCCCATACTATCACTCACACACTACCTATACTATCACTCACACACTGCCCACCATACTATAACTCAAAAACTGCCCACCATATTATAACTCACACATTGCCCACCATACTATCACTCACTGCCTATACTATCGCTCACACACTGCCCTATCTGTTCTTTCTTACCTTTAGATTACTCCCTTTCTTTTCTTTAATCTTACTTTCTGCGTTTCTTTCCTGTCTTCTCTGCTCCTCTTTTTTCTTCCTGTCCTCTCTTCTTGTGTGGGGCTTGACGTCTGTGACATCATTACGCCCAGCGCGCCATTGCCGAGGAACTAGGGCACTGTTGAAGGAGTACAGAGCCCTGGTTCCGCTGTTTAAAAGGTCCAAACAGGATATATGTCCACTTTCTGGTTTGGCGGCTGGCCATGGTTGGAGAGAGGTGGTCCTAATATTGCTGATGGCGGGGTGACCCAGGGGGCACATGCCACCCTGTCTTTTGGCCCAGCTCGCCTCTGAGGGTGGCAATTTACAGGGAAAACTCTAAACAGATCCATTTCCAGAAATCATTAAAGATGCGTTTAATGATACATTGGAACTTTGCCTAATATATATATTAGGAAAGTTTAACATGAATTGCAAATTAACCTCAAAACTATTTTAAAAATAGCTTTTGTTTTAACTTTGTTTATTCTAGATGACTCTGTTTAAACATGTCTACTTGCAAATCACCATGTAACCCTGTATACCTAATCATATCAGCTTTTGCAGATAACAAGTAGGGTTTCTGTATCTTATCTATAGGGCTGTTAAACTTGTACTACTCTTTATTAGATCTAATCATATCCAGAAATCGTGGTTTACAGCAAAAAAAAAAAACAAGCCAAATGCCATAATAATAAAATCAAGGTTACCACTGCTAAACCGTTTACACAAAAAAGGAGAATGGGTGATCTCCCTGACTCCCTGAAGTGTTTGGCAATTTCCCTGATGCCGGTTCAGTTCCCCTAATCCTTGTTGTGAGGCCCGGTGCTACCACTAGATGTAATTAGGCAGATGCCAAGGGAAAAACAGTCTTTCAGACTGCATTTACTCAAGGGAAAGATACGTAGATAACGTAAAAAATTTACTACGCATGCGCAGTAGGAAAAACGCTAAACACCGGACATATATGTTATACGTCCGGTAGTCTGTATACGGCCCATAATCTTATAACCACAATAAAAGAAAGTAAATCTATAAAAATCTATACAATAGATACAGCATCCTAGTCTCTGCTATACCATTCCCACATCATTCTAAAAGCCGCCACACAACACAGACTATGGGCAGATATACTAAGCTGCGGAGAAGAAAAAGTTGAGATGTTGCCCAGCTTTGTGGAGTTCAGACATGCGGAATTCTTAGAATGACTACATGTACGAATGTCTTAGTGTATGGAAATCAGTTCCATATGCTAGGACTTCCATAGCGCAACATCTAGAGTGCATGCGCACAAATAACGTTATAGCTGACTTACACAACTACCTTACATAAGTTCTCTGACGTTATTCATTTTGGATCTAGCTCAATGTTAGTAATTGTACACAAAATAGTGTTTGCTCAGATCAATTGATAGGGTAATACAGACAGGTGCATGAAGGTAAGATAATCTGTACAGAAACAAAGGAGAGAAAACCCCAGCAACACTGCCACCAACCAGTAACAGACTATACCATTCTATCTGTAACATACACACAGGATAGAGAATGTCCAGCAACACTGCCATTACCAGTAACACACTATACCATTCTATCTGTAACATACACATACAGGATAGAGAATGTCCAGCAACACTGCCACCAACCAGTAACAGGAAACGTCCAATACACATAAATAAATGCTAAGCCACCAGCCACTGGCAATGACTTTCTGTTGTGGTGGTCCTAACTCTGCTATGGTGGTCCTAACAGTGATAATCCCTATGTTGGGTTGTACACCAACAACCCTTCAGTTGCTGATTCCAAGTCCTGGTATGATATTCTACATGTAGAACATTCCACCAGGTGTGTTCTGCAGCAAGATGGCTCAGTGTGTAGTACTTGTGTCTCACAGCACTGAGGTTGTGAATTTAATTCCCAGACTAGGCCTTATCTGTGTGGAGTTTGTGTGTTCTCCCTGTGTCTGTATGGGTTTCTTCCCACCCACACTCCGAAAAAAACTTGCTAGTAGGTTAATTGAAATAAATTAACCCGTGTGTGTGTGTGTGTGTGTGTGTGCGTGTGTTTGTGTTAGGGAACTTAGAATGTAGCTCCAATGGGGCAGGGATTGATGTGAATGTGAAATATTCTCTGTAAAGCGCTATGTGATCTGATAGCACTATATAAAATCTGTCAATAAATAAAAATAAACAACTCTATTGAGCGTTTCAGTGCAGTTTCTTAGTATAATAATATAGTACATTGTCATGGCCAAATTTAGAAGATACAAAAAAAATACTCCCTCTTTTTGCACATAATTTTGTGTTAATCAAAGTAATTACTATAATTCGAGCACAAAGTAGGAGAAATAAGTGCTTTAATGGGGGGTATAAAGTCTACATGCCCTATAACAAAGCTCTTTATTTCTCCTAAATTGCACTCAAATTATTATGATGTAGAACCTTATAGGGGGTACTGTATAAAGCCTTATTATGGGGTTAATGGCCTGTATTCAAAGTACCGGATGTATAACATATACCGGTGTTTAGCAATGTTTACTACTGCGCATGCGTAGTAATTTTTTTATGTAATCTACGTATCTTTTTCTTACGTAGATTGCGTAAATGCGACCGTATTTACGCAATCTACGTAAGAAAAAGATACATAGTTTACGTTAAAAAATGACTACGCATGCACAGTAGTAAACATCGCTAAACACTGGACGTATATATGTTATACATCCGGTACTTTGAAAACGGGCCAATCTGAGCACAAATAAGGAGGAATAAAGGGACTTTTAATAGGTTATACATTCAATATGCTCCCTAATAAATGCTACTTGTAATATTTAATATAGAGCCATATCATTGGTGAAATATAAAGGCCTATTATAGGAGATTAATAATTAAGAAGGAATAAATATCTTTATTATGGGACATATAGAGCCCTATTTGACAGACGATTTTGGAATAATTAAGAGGAATCACAATCTTTAATAATAGGCATATAGGGCCAGATCCAGAACAACGCTTGTGAGCGAATTTACACGTGGCGGAGACGTAAAATCGCCCTTTGGTAAGTACTGCGCATGCGCACCATAGAAAATACGCTCAGTAATGTAGCGTAATTGTGAACGTATGGGCCATTCACGTATGTCACGTAAATACTTACGTGTGGGCGTGCCAATTTTACATGAGTCCAAAATACGTCTGAAATACGTTAAGTAGGCGGGGGTTTGTATTTAAAGTGTACAGTATGGGCGTGCTTAGCTGCGTAAATACGCGTTGCCCATACGTACGTATGCGGATCACTGCGGTTACGTTGGTAATAGTTAAGGTAGGGTTTGAAAAGCGTATATTGATAAAATACGTACATTCAAGGGGTGTGCGTAGGGGAGCGTATAGAAGGAACGCACACGAAAATACTCTATGCGAGTAAATGTACGGCAAACATAGTTCTGGATCTACCCCATAGGCCTAAATCCAGACCTAAGTGCTTCTAACGTTTCATTGCGTAGTGTCTTTACGTAAAGGCATCATGTACGTAACTGCCTAAGCACGCCCATACTGCACGATTTAAATGCCTCACCCCGCCTCCGAAGCGTAATTACGGGTGTCATATGGTTGGCACGAACCCTCGTTCGTAGTTACACTGTTGATACTAGGCTGGTACGTACATTGAGCGTTACGTGGCGTAACATCTGCCGCCCGCATGCGCAGTACGTACAAAACAGCGCTTTTACATCACCGGCTAACGTAAATATGCTAGCGTAGGCAGCGCAGGATCTACCCCATAGACTATATATGCCATAATAAAGCTATTTATGCCCCCTTAATTATGCTAAACTGAAATAACCTTTTCTACCCTCTAACATTCTTCTATCGCTCTTCTGCATTGCTGACTACACGCACAGTCTCAACATCGTTGGTGATGTCATGTCAGCGCCATAAGGGTGAGACACTCTCCCAGCAGCTTACAGACAGTGCATGCAGCTACAGACACAAACAGTGCCTAGTCCACTGCCACAGAACGTTACTAGACATGGCCCAAGCAACGTCTGTGATGACGGCTGCTATGAACAGACATAAACACAAAAGATAAGGTAGCTACAGAGCTTTGGAGTGTGGCCGGCTCTTCCTATAGTCTGAAAGGACTTCTCAATCAGCAGCTATTGTGGTGTATGCAATTTACTTTGCTATTAGCTTACTCATGTAGGGATAGACCAGAGGATAATTTACTTAACTGCGGAAAGGGAAAAGTGGAGATGTTGCCCATAGCAACCAGATTCTAGCTGACATTTTCTAGTATGTAAAAGGAAAGTCAGAGCTAAATCTGATTGGTTGCTATGGGCAACATCTCCACTTTTCCTTTTCCGTAACTTAGTAAATCTAGCCGCAGATCTCTGTTTTCTTCTACAGAGATCCAACTGTAATGGTCATGTTTAACACTGTGTCATGTGTCATTTAAGAACAATGCACACAAATACAACCTGAACAGTGCATGTGACAGTCATTAAATTGATAAGTTGACAAACTGGGTTCTCATGTTCTGCTGATTCCTTTCTTTTGCCAGGATATCGATTGAAATTGTAATCAGCAGTGCAATATTAACAATGTAATGCTAACGGATGATAACACAGAATGCTAAGTGTTGCAGGACATGAAACAGTCACTAGAATAGAGCCAAACAATAAGTCCTAATACCTTAGGTGGAGGAGTGTGGCTGAGGCAAAGGAGGGGGTGTGGTGATAACTGCTGCGAGTCCCCGCAATGATGGCTGTCATTACCAATTTGCTCGATTTAGAATTTATTTTTTTATGCGATTCACATACTCACCAGTGGCAAACGCAGGATTTTGAAAGGGGGTTTCCAATGCGTGTAATACATGTCAGATATATTAGCATGGCTGCAAATGTTTTGGAGCCCGAAAAAGCGGCAAATAAGCTCCACCGTGTCCTGCCCAAGCTCTTCTCCTGACATTGTCATACTGCACGAGGCAAAAATTACCCCTAGCCTGTGTGTGTGTGTGTGTGTGTGTGTGTGT
>WWET01001156.1:356659-369363 GCA_011038615.1 Limnodynastes dumerilii
ACAATGCATTAGTAGAGCACATTACACAATGTACAGAGCCTGTGTCAGTGCATAAGCACTGTTGTATTTGTGGTGACCCATTCACCATTCCCACCTGCTTACCTAATGCAGCACAGACCAGGGCCATCTTCCTCCATGTCTGTCCGGATCACATGGCCGCTAAGCCACGCCCCTTTTTGAATTTTCTCCTTTTTTTTTTTGCTCATTTTTCAATCTGGGGGGGGGGGGTTCTGGGCAACCAGAAACCCCCCTGGGTGCGCCACTGCTCACCCATTCATTATCGGAAGTGTTGCTTCTGGACCACAAGGGAGGTGAGTAATCCTCTCCGGGGATTTAGGGTTAGGCTGCGGGGGGAAGGGGAAAACCTAGGGTTAGGCTGCGGGAGGAAGACTTAGGGTTAGGTTTAGGGTTAGGGAGTAGGTGGGGAAGAATACTTACTTTCCTTCTGGAGCACCGTGATCATTTTAATGCGATAGGGCCAGTTTTTTAGGTGGGAGGGATGTGTATAAGTAGGAGCAGAGGCCCTATGTATTAGGAGTAGGTGGGAACTGAGTGTATAAGTAGGAGCAGAGGCACTATGTATTAGGAATAGGTGGAAGATAAGTGTATAAGTAGGAGCAGAGGCACTATGTATAGAAGAAGGTGGAAGGATTGTGTATTATGAGGAGATGGGGTCTATGTATTAGGAATAAATAATTTTCCGCCCTGGGCTCCACTTGGCCTAGAACCGGCTCTGGTGCTAAGCAGTCTCTTAACCTCTTCACCCTTTTTAACTCCATTGCTTAAAATGTTAATTGTCCCACCAGAATCTGAATGTAGGGAAGGATTAGGGATGCTCACTGACCCCTGTGTTTTGGTTTCAGTTTTGGATCTGTATTTTTTTTTTGCAAATATTGCTACAAATAGATAAAATCCCATAATCTGTCTCTTTTTTTTGTTCCTGTTAATTATCCCGTGCTCTATGCTTATCATTGGCACAGCAAGATGAGAGAGTAATTCACTCTCATAATGCACTGAAGGGGGTTAAGTCAATGAAGTTGGCTTTAAGTACCATTAAGTTAACTAAGCTCACCAAGCTGTAAATAATGGTGCTAAAAGGATGTGTCCTGTGTTACTCTCTGCGAGTGCCTTACTACAAGAAATGATTCAGGTCTGTGTGCTAGAAAGGCTTTGATTTAAGATTTTTTTCCTATCATTTATTCAGATTGATTAACATTGTGAAACATGCACACAATGGCCCGGATTCAGAGATGTGTGTGTGCGCAAGACAAAAGCGCATAACAAATTTACAAACGGCTTATTCAAAGCTGTGCATTAATGCATAAAGATGCTACTGTGAATTGCAAGTATCTTGCTTTTATCAATGTGCAGACGGAAGAGCATCTCTCGATGAACTGAAATATGCAATATACAAGTCATACGGAAAACAAAGTTTGCTGTTGACAATGTGCAATGTTTGTTAGTTTATATGTTGAACAAATTGTAATTTAAAATATACTTGTTTATTATGTTTGCTGTATATTAAAAAATGTTATTACATATTTACAACCTTCAATGCGCATTAGCGGAATTCTGCACCTCATCCGTCCACTTTTTGCACGGGTATGCAACTCTGAATCCGGGCCTATGGTACTAAGTGGATGGTTCTGGCAGTAAGGTTTGGAAAAGCGGAGATGTTGCCTATAGCAACCAATCAGATTTTAGCTCTCACTTTCCTATTACATACTAGAGAATGTCAGCTAGACTCTGATGGGTTGCTATGGGCAACATCTCCACTTTTCCAATCTTGCAGCTTAGTAAAGCTGGTCCTAGGAGCTGGGTAGGCACATTTTGTGGAAACAATTAAATTGTACATATCCAGATGTGACAGCTTTATATTCAGGCCTTAAACCCTTAACATTATATGGGAGCAATTCAATTATTAGTGACGTTTTTTTGGTTTGGCATAATTAACTTTAATACTACTTTTGTGATTTATTTCCTTTCTATTATGGGCAATTCAGTTGTAAAAACAGTTTGATTCACAATGTGAATGAAAATGATGACTTTGAGGTGCATATTGCACTTTTCCAGTTTTATAGTATTCCTTTATATCAATATAAAATGACTGACATAAGGTTAAAAGCCATTTACCAAAATATATCACAAACATCAGAAATATAGACATAAAAGCTCTCCTTAAAAACACAACAAATAACCAATGCCAGTGGTCTCAAAATGGATCTATTTTATTTGATAATTTTGGGGATACAAACTTGTTATGTGTGTGTTACAATGTCATTCATTTTCTTTATTCTAAAGTGTGAGTTAAAAATCGCTGTTGTGATTTCTTTCTGCTTTACTGACGCAAGTAATGAATTTGACAAATAATTGCTATACATTTCTGCACATAGCAAACCTTTGTTATTTATTTAGTTTTTCTTTTTTTTTCTTTTTTTTTAGTATTATAGTAAAGCCCCAAGGCTTTATGGAGTAGCTTAAAAATGTTTAGCCCACAAAAAGCAAACACTACATGGGTGGGCAGGAATAGGGGTTAGTCAATTATCTTAGAGAAGCATGTGCCAACAGTGAGAAAAACTGAAATGGGCAAGCAAAGAGGTATATGCAGATATTCAATGATCTCTCTACCACAGAGGGGACCTCTGTTATAATAAGGGGCTAAAAGCTGCAGAGTTCCAAAGAAGTAGGGAGGAGAACTGAGGCAGTAAATATGAAGGTCCACAATAGGAGAGAAATAGGTATAGGCACACTCAGCAAATAACAGCAGGCCAAATCAAGCAGATGCCTGGATCTCCAACAGAGCACCTCCATTAGTCAGACACCTCGTCTAGACTCCAGACACAAGTCATAAATGGGGGGTTCCAGCATGGGCAAGCAGGTCAGCACAGAGGCCAGATGGATGAAATCAAGGGGAGTTCCTGCAACACACATCTTTCTCGCCCAAGCACCAAGGACCTGATGCAAAACCCTGCAAGACCCAAGGATGCAACATTCCTGTTTTGCATAGTTGGGATAGTACCAAGCCAGCTCGGCTCAGTACTTGGATTGGCTACATTCGGGGGGGGTGCTTGGTTTTCAAAAAACTGAACCCGCAGATCTCTAGAAGAAATTCAACAATAGAAAAAGAAAGAAACCAGTGCTGATCCTATGTATCCCACTGACCAAACACACCTGTGCTGTAGCCTTCACACATATGCATAAATCAACTATTTATTATAATCTTCACAATAAAATGGCCAATATGGCTATAATAGAATGTGTTTTGGGAACATTTGTCATCTTAATCAGCACTTAAGCATTGGTGTAAATCGTAATTCTAAAATTGATAAAACTAGATAGACTTGATAAACCCAACAGAACAGTCTCACCACCAAATGGTCTGGGGGACAGTCAAAAATCCAATGGCTGATGTACATTGGGAATAAAGATTTAAATAAAGGGATATTATAACATCATCCACAAAGAACATCAGCCGTTCCCCAGACTGTCTAGAGTGCTGATACTGTTTCATCAAGTTTAAAATGACGATCAATATATAACAACACTTAAGTGCTATCTGTTGCCATACCACATTCTGTTCTAGTAATATTGACCATGATAGAAACATAGAAAGTGTCGACAGATAAGAGCCACATGGCCCATCCAGTCTGCCCATTTGTTTATTCAAAACTAAACTGACCCTAGACCCTATTTACCCAAATTATTTTTGAGATTTAGGATATCCTTATATTTATCCCAAGAATGTTTACACTGTTCTACTGTGTTACCTCTACCACCTCAAATGGGAGGTTATTTCACTTATCTATCACCCTTTCAGTGAAGTAATTTTTCCGCACATTCCTCTGAATCTACCCTCCAGTTTATATCCATACCCTCGTGTTCTATTACACCTCTTGCTTTGAAAAATACCACCCTCCTCTAGCCGGTCATCCCTTGGTGTATTTGATAGCTGCTATAATGCCCCCCTCCTCTCCCTTCTCTGCTCCAAGCTATACATGTTTAGTTCCTCTAGCTTTCCTCTAGCCTGACTGTTTCATTGTTTTATGGTAACAGATTTTTAAGATACAGTTTTATTGTGAATATTTAAATAAATGGTTGATTTATTTCTACAAATGTTGTTTGTGAAGGTTACTGCATAGGTGAATTTGGTTAGTGGGATACACAGTATTAGATGTGGTTCCTCTCTCTTTCTTTGTTCTGTTGTATGTGTGTTACATGCTGCATATGGCAGCAGCGTGTAATTGTGTTTTTGTACTATAGCAGGGAATTCTGACCCTGGTTTTCCCTGCAGCATTCCTTCTGGCTAAGGATCCTAGCTAATTTCCTTGCAGTTGGGATTCCCTAGCTGAGGTTTTGGCTGTGTCTGAGCAGCAGCCAATGTGGCCATGGCTCTCCCCTTAAATAGCTGCCACCTGATAGCCTCCTTTCTTTTTATGAATTTTTTCTAATTCTTTACCTTATATAAAACTGTCATTTTCTTGTTCTAATCACTGGAAGAGGCTCTGAACTATGAATACATTGGTGGGTGGATAATATGGATCACTTTTGACTTTAAAATATGGTTGGATGAAGATCCTTTTATGATTTGTTTGAATGAAATCCTGTTAAATTTCAAGGGAATATCATCAGGCTTCACATTAATTTTGGGTCCACACAATGGCCCAGATCCTAAACTACGTACGCTAGCAATTTTACTCTATCCGCTTATGTAAAATCGCCGTTTTGTATTTACATGTGGACAGCAGATGTTATGACACATAACGCTGAACGTATGTACCATCTGCGTAACTATGAACGAAGGGGCGGGGGCATCCATATGACACCCATAGGAGGGAGGCATTTAAATTGGACAGTATGGGCCGGGTTTGGCCGTAACGTACGTAACTTCATTACGTACGTCAGTACTTACCCTTTGAAAAGTTAAATTAGGGTTTGGGAAGCTTAAAACGTTCAAAGTACGTACAAGTGAGGGGGGTGCCTAGGAGAGTTCATAGAAAATACGATAGTGTAAATATGCTACGCTATCTAATGTAACATGCCCGTAGGTCTGGATTTACCCCAATTACATTACTCCGGTCCAGGTGGTTGTTTTTTGTTCAAAATGCTTACCAATGAGCAAATTGCTATTGGAAAAAATTGAACCTATTTCTACCCATTCCCATTAGCAAAAACAGCTACAGTGGCTGCGGTTAGGGCTAGGGCTTAAGAACGAAGGGTTAGGCTTAGGGCTTAGGTTAGGGGTTAAGGTTAGGCTGCAGGATATGGAGGGCTACTGGAAGCCTTCAATTTTCAAAATAAAGATCTTTGAAGCTCAGGTGGCCACAAAGGTGGAGACAGCTGGCAATTGTCATTTAACAGATGTGATAGTCTTTCGAAAAAAAGAGACCTTATAAAAAAACAAATATCTTAGGGATGGCGCTCGGATAATACAAATACTACTTAAAATGTAAAGAATAAAATAAAAAATCGTAATAATATGAATTTTAAACCCTTCCTGGTAGCGGATCGCAGCAGATAAGGGTGTGGCAATAACACCCTGAGAAACAGACATAAGAATAAACAATATTATATCTGCGCTGAAGCCACACCAGTAACGGATAATAATTATGAAAAAAACTAAACGAAAAACCGGACTTATACAAATCTTAACACAAATTTATTTAAAATTAAAAATAAATAAATAAAAACAAGATACTGACCGGTACTCCAATTAAATCGAACTAGAGATAAAAAATACTGTTACTGGTGTGGCTATAGTGTGAAAAAAAAGAGACCATTGCACCAGCAAACCACCCTCACGTCATAGGTGCTATATTTTTCCAAAACTATTATAAGGGGCAGATTTACTAAGCTGCGGGAAAGAAAAAGGGGAGATGCTGCCCATAGCAACCAGATTCTAGCTCTTACTTTCCTATTACATACTAGAAAATGTCAATTAAAATTGATTGGTTGCTATGGGCAACATCTCCACTTTCCCGCAGCTTAGTAAATCTGGCCCTAAGACTTATATAGTTTTAAAGCGTTGTATAAATGCTTTAATTACATCTTACAAGTGCCATAAAAAAATCACTAGATATAGTGCAAAGAAAAGATGTGTAATTCATAGCAATCTTTCATAAATAAGAAACATATGACCAATATAAAGCATGTTTTATTTGAATAGAACAAATGTATCTTATTTTCAGTTTTCTTAAATAAGCCATAATCTGATAACCATAGATGTACACATTTTTTCATCCCACGCACTAAACTTTGAAATCAATTCCTCTTCATATCCAACTGAAGAATATAAGGGGATTATTAACAATAAAAAAAAAACTATATAATAACTGTTGTATCCATTTATAGTTATAGTTGCCAGTTTGATCTGTAAAATGTGATTTAGACTTGAAAAAAAGACCTTTATTTGCTATTTTCTTATATTCCCAACAGTCTGACATAGCTAATCCTACCCATTAGTGGGGCAATAAAGGAACCTAAATTGAACACAAAGCAATAAAGTGATCATATTGCAGAATGTTTATTTAGTCTTGCTCCTTGATGACAGAGACCTTTGTACCTGGTATTGCCAGGAACCAACCAGAATTACCTTCCAATATTTCTCTGTTGTAGTAAAACCATGTGTAAAATCAAACTCACGTCATTTAAATTACCTTTGTTGATTTAAGTAATTTCACTAGTTGTATTAGGCGCTTATATAAATGTCTTTAACCACAATTTAAAGTAAAAGAATAAATAAATGTCAATGGATTGGAGCCAGATTTCTGATTATGATGCAATGGGATCCCTGAGGAAAAGATTTAGATAGATCCAAAATAGCTGGGATACACTATATAGACGTCTGTGTGTTCCCATTGTCACCATTTTCACTTAAAAGGACAGACTTTCTGACCCAAGTGTATGAAGATAACTGGATAAGAATTCTGGATGTGAATGCAGAAAGAGGGAACTTCTATACTGTAAACTGACAAAGAGGGAAGGCACACTTATGAACTTAACCCAACCCCTCTTCCACAAGTGTCATACCTCTTAACTCAGGATCAATTAAGAATTGTTTCAGACTTACTGAGTTGATGTGCATGTGGGGTGTTTAATAGCTTCAGCAACATTGAGAAATGTTGAAGTCTCAATACGACCCTATATGTTAATTGTGTTGATTTTTTTCAGACCTATTTTTATGCTGATTCTTCCACTCTAGTTTGTCATTTATCACTTTATATTTAGTTTTGGGGTTAGGCTTGCTTTTAGGAATGGGATTAGGGCTAGAATTAAAATGAGGGTTAAGTAAAGTTTAGTATTAGGCTTAGAGTTGGGGTTAATGTTTGGATAAGGGTTTGGTTAGAGTTGGGATAGAGTAAATAAAAGGGTTAGGTTAGGTTTAGGATTTGGGTAGGTTTGGGGTTGGGATAAAGTTGGAATCAGGGTATTGTAATAGCAACCACAGTATGTGTCAAAATGATAATATTCTCTCTCACAGATGACAACAGTTTGACACTGTTGGATTGAATAAGGTCCACATGATAAACTTGTTGGACATTTAGGGGGTGATTCAGAGATGCGACTGCGAAAAAGATCGCAAATATACGCAACTAAGTTCAGATCTTAGCAGGTTACAGCCAACTGTTTAAATAGTCACTCCCCTTGCAAACAGCGGCGGATCTTAAAGTTAGACCACCATTGAGCAACCCTAACTCTGCGCTGTCATTTGAGATCTTAAGGGAAGTAGTTGCGGTTATTTGAGATCCTAAGTGTCTGCCCGCGCCCACTTTCCCTCATCTCCCTGCCTCCCCCCGCCCATTTCCATGCAAATCCTTCAGATCTTAAACTTCCGCAGCACTTAAGATCTTAAGTGCTTGCGATCGATTCACAGGTCCGCGCTTAGCGAATTTAAGATCCTAACCTCTACGTAGACGGCGTTGCACTATTACTACGCATGCGCATTGATGCAAATTTTCTAAGATCCTAAATATACGCACCTAAGTAGCGATAAAATTGCATCTCTGAATCAGGCCCTAAGTGCTGTCATCTTTATAAATATCTAGCTTATTACACAGCCCTTTTTTCAGTAAGTAGTTTAAATAGATTTAATAGATTGTTTCCTGCCCGGTTTTTGTTTTGTTTTTTTAATTAGCTCTTGTTATCATACTAAAATAGATACTTTATGTGCTCTAAGCAATATTCCAGCGCCATGTCAATATTTAGCTTTAAGCTTAAGATTGTTAGTTCTTTTACTTCTAGACAGATAGATGACAGTTACAGAATATGATTTTAACATCACATTTACCACATACAAAAGTACAAATAAGCAGTGCTCTGCATAAATACGCAGGGCTATTTTTGTCGTCGGACGCATCAGAACGGCGTTCCGGCAGCTTTTTCCGACTGACAAAAAAAGTTTTCGTTTTTTTTGTTAAAAGCCCCTGCTGCTATATAAGCAGCAGGGCTTTTAACACTGAAGTACAGGGAATACAGGGCTCCTACGGGAGCAAACCTGTTACTGCGAATGGCAGTGACCGAACCTATGCGGTCACTGCCATTCTAGCAACTGATTTGGCCCTACAGGAGGAGCCCTGTATTACACCGCACCACGTAACCGCAGACCAGCAGAGGGAGAGAGGACGTGCCACGGAGGAAGGGACATCAAAGGTAAGTAACAGAGGCTGCAATTAAGGGGCTGACGACAGAGGCTGAAAATAAGGGGCAGAGAACGGAGGCTGTATGTACGGGGCAGATAATGGAGGCTGAACATAAGGGGCATAGAACGGAAGCTGTATATAAGGGGCAGATAATGGAGGCTGAACATATGGGGCAGATAATAGAGGCTGAAAATAAGGGGCAGAGAACGGAGGCTGTATATATGGGGCAGAGAACGTAGGCTGTATATGTGGGGCAGATAATGGAGGCTGAACATAAGGGGCAGAGAACAGAAGCTGTATATAAGGGGCAGATAATGGAGGCTGAACATATGGGGCAGATAATGGAGGCTGAACATATGGGGCAGATATTGGAGGCTGAACATATGGAGCAAATAATGGAGGTTGAACATAAGGGGCAGATAATGGAGGCTGAACATAAGGGGCAGATAATGGAGGCTGAACATATGGGGCAGAGAATGGAGGCTGTATATAAGGGGCAGATAATGGAGGCTGAAAATATGGGGCAGATAATGGAGGCTGAACATATGGAGCAGATAATGGAGGCTGAACATAAGGGGCAGACAATGGAGGCTGGACATAAGGGGGAGACAATGGAGGCTGGACATAAGGGGCTGACAGTGGAGGGTGGACATAAGGGGCTGACAGTGGAGGCTGGAAATAAGGGGCAGACAATGGAGGCTGGGAATAAGGGACATACAATGGAGGCTGGACATAAGGGGCAGACAATGGAGGATGGACATAAGGGGCAGACAGTGGAAGCTGGAATTAAAAGGGGCTCAATTATAAAAAATTATAAGGGGGCTGTAAAAAAGACTGAAACTTATAAGGGGGCTACAATAAGGGCTGAAAAAATATAGGGAGGCTGTAACAAGGACTGATAGTGAGTTCCTGCACTTTTTTTTTTTTTTTTACAAAAAAAGAACTGATTATACACCATACTGTTATACCCGTTTACACTGAGCCAAAAACCGACATATTGCCGGAACAAGCCCTGATCACCCGGGTCGTGGCTCAGTGTAAACAGGTGTGCCTGCTGCTACCTGGGTCTACTGACCTGGGAATTAGGCCCAGGACATTTGGAGGATTATTCCAGGATCTGACCCCGGTAGTGTAAACGGGCCTGACCTGGGAATCTCCCATGTCTAAACAGCAGTGTGAACGGGGTCTGAGGAGCTGGGCTGATGTGTACCCTGGCAATAACCCGGGTCGAAAATCCCGGGATATTGCCGGGGCGGCAGCGTGAACATGGTATAAATGACAGTAACCATGGCCAATATATTGTGTTTTACATTTCATTTATTTTTCTGACTTTTTTGTAAGTTGCATTATGTATATTTGTGATTGTAACATAACTTTTATTTTATTGTATTGTTTGGTGGTTTGGAAAGTTATGATATATTAAACACTGTTTTGTAATGTAAAAATCACCATTGACAGAATAACTTGTATATATTTTGCATATATATTGTCATACAGTATGTAGCTCTAGCACAGTCAGGTCATTTTCATACTGCAGTGCTGTATGTATAAGGGACATAAGCCTTTCTATAGCCATGAAATGTGTGCACCCTGAGACATTCATTTCTAGAACTACAAGAACGAATACTCTGGAGCATTATCTTCTGTAATGAAATGATAAGGCTAAAGGCTCTACCTATTGGATGTTGAGAGTATGACACACATATAAGACAGACAGGCAGATGTTATGATTTGGATCTCCTAGTTACACTATGGATCTCTTAACTCAGTTCTGTACGCTAGGAGATCCAGGCATTCTGTAAAATCTGCATGCATAATCCTCGCAAGGAAAGGGGGAAGGTAGGCATGTAGACGAGGGTAATGGGCGTTGACAGGCACTTGGTGGCTGTGCTAGATGGTAAAGTACAATGGTGAGACTTGGGGCCAGATTTACTAAGCTGTGGGTTTGATAAAGTGGAGATGTTGCATATAGCAACGAATCAGATTCTAGCTCTCACTTTCCTATTACATATTAAAAAATGCCAGCTAGAATCAAGAATTGTTAGAACAGCAGAAACCAGAATTTGCGCTGCCACACTCAGAGCATGATCTGTTGCTAGGCAACTAATCGCTCTGAGCAGCATCTAGCACGGTGGCGATGGGTCTGATTCACAGATCGGAATGTATCCGCACCTAACTTAAAGCTCCCTCCAACGCCACCTCCCCTGTATTTTATGCACCTAGGGCACTTAAGGGTGCCCTAGAGCTTCCCTAACTTTCCATTGTATTTTCATTCTTAGGATGGAAAATAGGCACGGATGCTATAAACAAAGATTCTTTGGTTATAGAGAACACTTTTTGCAGTACCTAGCTTTCACCACTGGGGGGAAATCATCACTCAGCTATTCCATATTCCTTACAGTCTTAACTAGAACATGTAAACAGTGGCTTAACCAGAGCTGGAAGTGGTGAGGTATCCAATAATATGCTATACCGTCACTTCTCTGACTATTTCCACTAAAAAAGCTATAACTATCTATTCAATTGTATTACTTTTTATAATTCCATACCAACACTTCTAAATGTCTATACAACCACGTCTACATTTCCACTTTGACCACTTGGCATAACTACTGTGGGAGCAGGGGATGCAGCTGCTACAGGACCCAGAGGAGAGAGGGGGCCCACGATATCCACTTTCCCTATACCAACCAAACCATAAACCGTCAGAGGCCACCAGCTGACTGCAGAGGGAGAAGGAGAAGAGAACTAGGACAGGGAAGGATCTTGTGTAGGGTCTTGCGTAGAAAACCATGTTACAGCATGGAGAGTCAGGAGCATGACTTCTGTTTTTCCTGTATGAAGAGGTGCATTCCTTTATATACTGCATGCACATGAACCAGTATAGGTGATCACTGGGATGGCCTGAAGGGAGACGTACTATTTCAAATCTCTCAAATAGTGATGGTTTGGTGACCATGACCTGCTGCATTTTAAGGCAAACAAAGTCAACAAGTTTCTTTCTAACCCAATTCAAAGGTTCCATTACCAACAGCACCTGCTTTTCTGATTCCTGTTTACCTGTCACTTAGCAACAATCTTTTCCTAACAAAAAATAGTATACCTGTGTCCAGTAGCAGTTAGGACTTACTGTATCGCTCCCACATCCGTTTCTTGTAAAACGATAGATAAATACGCACGTACATAAGTTACATACATGCGTAAGTACACATGTAGACTTAAGGGTGTCCTTTGGAGCCGGAGGTCACCAAAAACCCGTCCGTGTGAGGGGGTGTCATGGGTGTTGCCTTGCAATGTAGGTGCGTATATTTGCATACTTTTTACACACGTATCTGTGAATACGGTCCATAATACACAACTGTCGACATTTTGACATGTTAACAATTTGAAATGTCGACATTTTGACTGTCGACATAACAACCAGATGCCAGAAAGATTTCCAGCACAGAAGTCTGGATGCTGCTTATCCAGACCAGTTAAGGTTCTCTTATAAATGATTCCTGGCACAACGCCAAATAATATAGATTTCCCCTTTTTGAAGAAAATAAAAAAAAATACTTGTGTTCAAATTTTCCCTGTTGATTAACCATTAATATTAGTATCATTATATAAAATTAAATGTAACCAAGGATTGAGAGCAGATATAATTTTCTCTCGCCTCTAATGAACTGATAAGCTACATTCTAAGAAATGTTACCTCACTGATGAAAGACATATACAAATAGACTATGCAAGCTCTTCAAGAGTCTTAAACAAGGGTTTTTGCTTTAAGGCATTGAGCAATATTGTCAATGGGATCAGTTATTTGTATAGCATTTCCTCAGCCAAATTGCAGAAATGTCAGGCACACAGATTTGCAAATATATGATCAGCCACAAGCCTTTTTTAAGCTTCTGTAGGTCAACACTCACAGTCGACAGCTGGCAGAGGGCGTAGCTCCACAAAAACTCTTTTGGAGGCTTTAAAGAAGCACTATGCAGGGTCATTGGGCCTGATCCAGACCTACGCTGGCTGGCATTAAGACGCCAGCCAGCGGCGTAAGAGCGGCTTAAAAGCCCGTCTGCGCAT
>WWET01001156.1:381179-391549 GCA_011038615.1 Limnodynastes dumerilii
ATATGAGATAGATAGATATGAGATAGATAGATATGAGATAGATAGATAGATAGATAGATAGATAGATAGATAGATAGATAGATAGATAGATAGATATTCACATTGCAATTACAGGGCCGAACTTGGTGATGCGGTTTTTGTCATTGGAGGCTAACTCTTCTACCCACAGTCCACGCTGGAATCATGTATACGCTCCTAAAGGCTACGGCGATTTGGATGACTGGGCATCTGCCTTCACACACTCTGACTCACTGTCTTGAGAGACAACGGTTAGAGTTAAGCAGTGAGAGATGGTCTCAGCCATCACCATCGATGCCCTATGCCTGTTGCGAAGAAAAAGTCTGGTTGTTCAAATTCAATAACCATCAACAACCACAAGATTGTCTGAGAGGTGTGTTAGTAATCTGACCTAGTTGTGCTGCGTTGTTACCGGGCACTGAGGAACGTTTTCCCTGGGTGCATCTCTGAATCCCTATCTCCAGCCATTAAACAAAGTTTAATAAAATGCTATAGGTAAAAACTGATAAGAATATTAATAGGAGCATACGCGCAATAAAGTAGGAAGAACAAAGATGTAATGTGCTGTAATGTGAGCAAGCATCTAAAAATTGCTCATATCGCATAACCTCAGCCAGAAACAGCTAATGGAAGGATGCTGCCTTGTTTACTAATACAATAATGTCCCCTCCCCCCTATTGATCTCACTCATGCTAACCATATGGGAGACAGCTCACACAGACATTATGGTAGAGCTTATAGTCAGGTGTCCAGACACTGTCCTCTAGGATGTCAGATGAGCACCAGGACTACGAAGAAGCTTGCATCCTGTATAAGGTGCCTACCTTGTATCCAGTTATCACCAGAACTGTCTCCATCGTGGCAGGTGGAACCCTTAGAAATTGAGAGCATGTACCGTCGCTATAGCAACTGCAAATATAGCTAATAGAGTCAAATAACCTCATCCACCAATGGTTACATCAGTATAACTAAACTTTAGGTTTCTGACATATTCATAGCTGTAAACAGGATATAAGGCTTAGGAGTGGATCCTAATCTCTGTGCGCTCTCCCCACACACGGAGGTCAGGCGGTCTTCAGGAAGAGGAAGGTGAACTCCGCCATCACTGCCCTCTTTTGTGCAGAGTTTTAGTGAATTACACTGGCATAAGGCAGCCATAAGCCACACGTCTGTCCGACCACTAATCTGCGGATAAGTCCTTATACCCACCCAACTCTAAAATTTAAATGTTCCCCTCCCATCCATCTTACGGAGTTTAGGCGGGCAGAGGGGATGCACCGCCCTATCTGATAATCTTCACATGTACGGAACTAAGTTCTGTATGTATGGAGATCTAACACGTAATATCTGGCATGCGCATAGCCTGTCTGACAGCCGAATTCCGCATCTTGCGTGCTGATGTCGCCTGTCACAATTAAGTGTGGATCCGATTCTTAGGACTGGATCCAGACTTAAGTAAGTGCTTGAAGTTAGTTACTCCTGGGCTAAACCATGTTGATATCAGGGGTAGTCAAGTTAATTGTATTCTTTGCATGCAGGGATATATCTTGGAATTGCTTACTGCACCCAGATACTGACCAGCTTTACTATCACACTGTTATTTAGACTTGGGATAGGAAACATCACCTCTCAACTCTAATACAGTTTGCAACACATGAACTATGACTCTCCTGCAATCAACATGGTTTAGCCCAGAAATAACTAAGTTTAAGCACTTACTTAAGTCTGGATCCAGGCCTTAGTGTGTATATATAGGTAAAAATCACATCAATTTTGCTGGAAAAAAAGTATTTTAGTTTACACTTGCTCAAAATGGCCATTATTTGTTGGATTAGATAGTTATAGATAGTGTTCTATACACTATGATATATTTTTGTTTACTTTGTTTTCAAAAAATCTGATTTAAGCAGAAAAATAATGTGACAAGTTCTTATATAAAACAAAATATGAAATATTCCTCTCAGTCCCAAAGAATACAATTTAATAAAAAAAAAAACAAGTTTTAGAACAGTTCCTATTCTTCATTGAATCATTCCCTCAGAAGAAAACAGGCCACAGGTGATTTGAATGTTATTCTAAAATATGTAACTAAATAGTAAACGAAAACCAATAAGAGTTTGTTTAAGCACCTCAGAGATCAATGAACTTGAGAACATAATAAACTAGAGCCTACAAAGAATCAATTCGTAATTGTGGCATGGAATATATTACCTGAATAAAACTATTTTCGCAAGCACAAGAATCCAGACGGATTTGTATATCTACAGTGCAAAATGTAACATATTAGCTGTTACAAAGATGCATATTATTATTTCTTATTACAATACAATAACAAATGAAATTCAGCCTCTTAGTATTCTCTCACTGCATGAAAAACAAACTCGCACAAAGAAACAACTGATAGCTAGCAACAAATACTGGTCCGATTCACAGTTACGTAGTTTTCATCTTACGTACGTTGTTTTAAGAATTGAGCTACTACACATGCCTAGTAACTTATTTACGCTATCATCGTACCATTTCTGTACGTAGATTGCGTAAGCACGGTCTAAAGACAATCTACGTACAGAAATGGTATGTAGATAGCGTAATTAAGTTACTACAGAACAAGCAAAAAAGTTGAATCGCACAGATCAGAATTTGTGATAGTATGGGCTATAAAAAAAAACCTAAAAGAAAAATAATAATTATTCCCAATATATATCAATTGTTGCATCTACCAGACCAAAAAAAGGAAAATAGGGAGTGTTGCTGCCTATACAGTATCTATGTACTAAGTAGCAGAAAGTATGGTACAGAGGCTGGAAGGAAAAGAGATACTGCTTGTGGTGCACACACATGGTGTTAGCCCAGAAATAAGGTAGTTCTTTATCCAAAAGGAAAACCATGTTACAAAAAAATCACTTAACAACAAGTAACAGATAAAAGTTGATATTGGTAATGGAATCATTAGAGAGAGCAAGAACAATTATAATTGCAAGATTAGAATCTGGCATGGATGGGTGTATAGCTTTTTTTAAAACATAACATTTAATATAATCATATTAAAAAATAGTTGCATCACAAACAAACAGCGAAATATTAAAATGAAATCTGTTCATACCTAACGCATGCGTAGTAGCTCAATTCTTAAAACAACCTACGTAAGATGAAAACTACGTAACTGTGAATCCGAACCACAGTCATACACAAAACACAAGTTACTTATCCTGATTCAGACCTACACTCGCGAGCGTAGCGTATGATCGCCCGGGCGTATAAACTTTCACGCCCATGACACTCCCATTGATTGTACCTACTTACGGCGGCTGAACCCTACCCTAACTTTTTCCAGCGTCCATACGAATTTTCGGACCGATACGCTGGTCGTACGGGGCTTAGTACGCCCATACTATACAATTTAAATGGCTATCCCCGCCTCTGTGTAGTAACTCGAGCGTCCAGGCTATAGTCGTACAAAACGCACGCCCCTTGGGCGAAAAATACGCTCAAAATACGCTCGCTGTACGCTCATGTCCTTCGGACAACCGAAAGTTGTCATACTACACATGTGCAGTGCGTTGTTTCCCCCGGTTTTACGCTCCCGACCGGCGTATGATCGCTCGCGGGCGTAGGTCTGGATCAGGCCCCTAGTGCTCTGCCCTCTCTCCCTTTGTGTAAAAAGACTGCTTGACAGACATTTAACACAGAAGGAGAAATGGCAGAGGGCTGCAGAGCCCCACACACTGACTGGCTGCTGTTCAGTGTCCTGTCTCCCTCTGTTTGGGTATACAGCGTTTTTGGAGCGTTTAATCGCCATTTAGAAAAAAATCTGTCCCATACACTAGAGCAATATTTGGCCCAATCCACGATAATTGTGTGTTTGGCCTGATAATCGCTCTAGTGTATGGCCAGCTTAAGAGGGAATGTTTATGCAACAGGGGTGGCCAAATCCTGGCCTCAAGAACCACCAACAGTGCATGTTTTCCAGGTCTCCTCAGATAATCAGAGCTGAGATAATCACTACAACCTGTAGGTCTTTAATAATGTTTCAGTCAGTAATAAACACACCTGAACCCCAACAAGGAGACCTGGAAAACATGCACTGTTGGTGGTTCTTGAGGCCAGGATTTGGCCACCCCTGTTGCATAAACATTCCCTCTTAAGCTGGCCATACACTAGAGCGATTATCAGGCCAAACACACAATTATCGTGGATTGGGCCAAATATTGCTCTAGTGTATGGGACAGATTTTTTTCTAAATGGCGATTAAACGCTCCAAAAACGCTGTATACCCAAACAGAGGGAGACAGGACACTGAACAGCAGCCAGTCAGTGTGTGGGGCTCTGCAGCCCTCTGCCATTTCTCCTTCTGTGTTAAATGTCTGTCAAGCAGTCTTTTTACACAAAGGGAGAGAGGGCAGAGCACTAGGGGCCTGATCCAGACCTACGCCCGCGAGCGATCATACGCCGGTCGGGAGCGTAAAACCGGGGGAAACAACGCACTGCACATGTGTAGTATGACAACTTTCGGTTGTCCGAAGGACATGAGCGTACAGCGAGCGTATTTTGAGCGTATTTTTCGCCCAAGGGGCGTGCGTTTTGTACGACTATAGCCTGGACGCTCGAGTTACTACACAGAGGCGGGGATAGCCATTTAAATTGTATAGTATGGGCGTACTAAGCCCCGTACGACCAGCGTATCGGTCCGAAAATTCGTATGGACGCTGGAAAAAGTTAGGGTAGGGTTCAGCCGCCGTAAGTAGGTACAATCAATGGGAGTGTCATGCACGTGAAAGTTCATACGCCCGGGCGCACATACGCTACGCTCGCGGGCATAGGTCTGGATCAGGCCCTTAGTCACAGTTTGGGAGTAAGGGCAAAACAGGTGCAAGCGTGCGGCTCAGCTACACAATTGTGCAATGTAAGGGGGATAATTCATTTGAAGTCTTTTGCATGCAGGAAAATACCTAGCTTTATGTGTGATCTGTAAATTAGAGTTGAGCTGGGATACTTCACCTCATGTTTACTCTCTCAACTATGGGGCTGATCCAGAGGCCCACTCTAATCCGCATGCATCGAGCACCACCTGTACATCTGACATGTGAATTATGCATACTACATATTGATATATCTATAAGGGCATTAACCCCCTAACCTATATATCAAAAAAGATTTTGGCCCATGTTGCATATACACACATTGAATACTGATGTGGACAGTGTTTCTTGGTATATAAGATTTTTTCAAATATCTTCCTACTATTTCTATTGATTTTTAAGATTTTTTCACTTTTCTATACTTGTTAAAATAAACGTTAAGTTTTATAACCTAACCCTAGACACCTCTTCCTAAACACCCCTGGGTGCCCAATCAAAACAAGCATCTTTCCTTTCCTTATTTTGTCTAATTGTACTTATATATGCTTGCTGGAGCACCCCCTTTTTCTGTGGACATTAAAGGTTTCACTCAGATATAATAATCAGTAGGGGGTCTGTTTAGGATCTATCGACAATACATCCCTATAAGGAATCTAGTGCGGGAATACCCCCTCTATATACAAAACAGTATCTGTGTGCAGTAAGCAATTCAAAGATATATCCCTGCATGCAAAGAATACAATTAACTTGACTCCCCCTGCAATCAACATGGTTTAGCCCAGGAGTAACTAATATCAAGCACTTACTTAAGTCTGGATCTAGCCCTATGTGTCTTCAATCCTTCCCTCCCAAGGCATGCCCTGCACAATGCAAGCGGGTGCAGCGCCAGTTCATGTCCAGATTGCCCGCAACTGCGTGAGCATCGTTTCTGAGCATGCGCAGTGCAAATTGTGCTACACGATTGGGTGTATGTAGACCTCAGCATCAGCTAATACTGGTTAATTTCCGCCAGTACTGGTATTATTTATAAAATATTAGTAAATTCAGTAAAAGCTGTGAGTAAAATCCTGTTGCAGTGATTTCTGAATACAATTCTGTTATCCAATGCTGCTTCTTCTATTGTAGAAATATATAGTTTGGACCCATTTTTCCAAGATGGGATGAAGTTGTCGGTCCAGAAAAGCCCTATTTACAAAATGATACAGCTGCCGGCTATATCATTGTTCAAATACATCTGCAATAAGGACATTGCTATGTGGAACAGGTATCTATTTTCCTGTTTCCAATAGCTACAAGTTGTGGTGGTGCAGAGGGTATAAGGTTAGGGTTAGGCTATGGCACATGGAGGATTAGCGTTAGGCTATGGCACATGGAGGATTAGCGTTAGGCTATGGCACATGGAAGATTAGCGTTAAGCTATGGCACATGGAAGATTAGCGTTAGGCTATGGCACATGTAGAATTAGCATTAGGCTATGGCAGATGGAGGATTAGTGTTAGGCTATGGCACATGGAGGCTTAGCGTTAGGCTATGGCACATGGAGAATTAGCGTTAGGCTATGGCACATGGAAGATTAACATTAGGCTATGGCACATGGAGGATTAGCGTTAGGCTATGGCACATAGAGGATTAGCGTTTAAACTATGGCACATGGAGGGTTAGCGTTAGGCTATGGCACATGGAGGATTAGCGTTAGGCTATGGCACATGGAGGATTAGCGTTAGGATATGGCACATGGAGAATTAGCCTTAGGCTATGGCACATGGAAGATTAACGTTAGGCTATGGCACATGGAGGATTAGCATTAGGCTATGGCACATGGAGAATTAGCGTTAGGCTATGGCACAAGGAGAATTAGCGTTAGGCTATGGCACATGAAGGATTAGCGTTAGGCTATGGCACATGGAGGATTAGCGTTAGGCTATGGCACATGGAGGATTAGCGTTAGACTATGGCACATGGAGGATTAGCATTAGACTATGGCACATGGAGGGTTAGCGTTAGGCTATGGCACATGGAGGATTAGCGTTAGACTATGGCACATGGAGGATTAGCGTTAGGCTATGGCACATGGAGGATTAGCGTTAGGCTATGGCACATGGAGGATTAGCGTTAGGATATGGCACTAGGGTTAGGTAAAAACAGTTACCTGTCTGCAGACTGAAGGAGTTGCCTCACTAATACTTTCTTAAATTGAGACTGACGACAATTGGCAGCAGCCTACATTCAGCTACCGTATGGTCTTCAGGCAAAAAGACAATTGTATCAGCAAACCACATCCGAAAACAGATACTCATACCCAACATAACTATCACAAACTGATGCACACAATTATCAGCTAATGTATATATACTGGTCAACTTTCCTTTTATCTTCATTATTTTACTGACTATTTACTGATTCTAAAGAAAAGAGATAATGGTGCTGACTGAGAGAACACTTGTCAGATGTCTACACCAATCCCAAGCTCATTCCTGGGGCTAGAATTACTAAGGTGCGGGTTTGGAAAAAGTGGAGCTGTTGCCCAGAGCAACCAATCAGATTCTAGCTGATGTACTGAAGGAGTTGCCTCACTAATACTTTCTTAAATTGAGACTGCCGGCAATTGGCAGCAGTCTACATTCAGCTACCGTATGGTCTTCAGGCAAAAAGACAATTGTATCGGCAAACCACATCCGAAAACAGATACTCATACCCAACATAACTATCACAAACTGATACACACAACTATCAGCTAAAGTATATATACTGGTCAACTTTCCTTTTATCTGCATTATTTTACTGACTATTTTACTGACTATTTACTGAATCTAAAGAAAAGAGATAATGGTGCTGACTGAGAGAACACTTGTCAGATGTCTACACCAATCTCATTCCTGGGGCTAGAATTACTAAGGTGCGGGTTTGGAAAAAGTGGAGCTGTTGCCCAGAGCAACCAATCAGATTCTAGCTGATGTACTCTAATATGTAATAGGAAAGTGAGAGCTAGAATCTGATTGGTTGCCATGGGCAACATCTCCACTTTTCCAAACCCGTAGTTTAGTATATCTGCCCCCTGGTGTCCCTGACGTTTGTGTAGTATATGTGTGATGCAGCAAGGATTTGCCTTGTGCATTTTTAGTACTAATAATGGAGTAACTTGCACTTGGAGTAAAATATGTCACCAATTCAGGATAAAATAAAGCCAGGAATCAGCTAAAATAAAGGAATTTTATAATAATCCAGGATAGCCATGGAACCTTCAGCTCATCACCAGGCTATACAATCCCCCAAACATCCCTATCCCTATTTCTTGTAATAATACGATTTTTTTTATCATGGAAATAATTATGTACCATAATCAAATGAATGTAAAGCACATCCATACTCTGCTGTGAGCCATTATGATGATATGATTGGATACAAGGTGGTACAGGTCCAAGAGGGGAAGGAAGCAAAGCATACAATGAAGTGCTTAGATTAGGAATGTCAAACTCACGGCCCCATCTCACACACGGAGGTCCAGCAATCGTTGCTGAAAAGGGCCTGCTATAAGCCACAGCAGCAATGTAACAGGACCACTAGTAGCAAAGCCCTTGCTGTCGGCTGCATCGGCCGACAGCAAAAAACAGATTTATTGACGGCCAGCGTTACATATCAAAGCTGGAGGACACCGTACACCACAGAGGAGAGGCACGGACAAAAGGCATCAAAGGTAAGTAAGTTAAAAACAGTGGAGGCTAAAGACTGGGGAGCTGAAACTGAATAGGGAGTACTGGGGAACTGAAGCCATATTAATGGAGACTACTGGGGAATTGGAGTCATATAAATGGGGAATACTGGGAGATGGAGACACATGATGGGGAATACTGGGAGCTTAAAACATTTGAAAGGGGAATACTGGGAGCAGGAGACACTTGATGGGGGATTGATACTGGGAGCTGGAGAGACATGATAGGGAATACTGGAAGTTGGGGAGACATGATTGAGAATACTGGGATCTGGAGACATATGAATGGGGAATACTGGGAGTTGGAGACACATGATGGGGGATACTTAGAACTGGAGAGACATGATGGGGAATACTGGGGAGGCTGTAGATATATGAATGAGGAATTACTGGGAGCTTGAGACATATGAATGGGGAATTACTGGGAGCTGGAGAAAAATTGCATATTTATTTATTTATTTATTTTTATTTTTCTTGCGGCCCACACAATCTTAGTGTTCGATTTTTTGGCCCAATTGTGGTTTTGAGTTTGACATGCCCCAGATGTACTCACAGGCACCTAAACACTAGAAACAGCTACATATTCAGTACTTTATACAGTAAGTTGAAGAAAAAGCCCATACTGAACTTCGCCCAACATTGGAACACCTTGTATTCCTTCACTACTCATTCAGTTACAAAGTGATGTATGTATAGAATGTTCAGGGATCTGTTTCTTGATTATTAATGTAAATCCCATAATAATCAATGCAATGTACAGCATATAAAAATTACACAGTTTGCATAACTTTCCGTCAACAAATAGAGTAGTGACAGTGCTGTCAGCTCAAGTTACTGAGAAGTGAGGCAGGGTTATAAAATATGAAGGGTTTATAAGGAACAAAAATGTGTAGCTCCAAATGGAACAGAATGATAGGGGATTACCAGATGAAGAAAACTGCATATGAAGAATTCTCACACAAGGGAAAAGTCAGCTGAAAAGTTTTTAAAGTTTCACTTTGTAAACTGTGACTAATGTAATGTGATTAATGGGTGCAAGGGGGTCAATGAAGAATAAGATGTATTGTCACATGACAGGATCTGTCTGGCTGCCATGATATATTTCTGTACAAGAATGTTCTGTTTAAAGGATATAGGAATTAATATGATCTGATAGGTATTGAATTAAAGTACTGATGGGAACATAAGTCCAATAATGTAGTGTATCTGTGTTCCATAAGGAGAAAGGGGTGGATGAACATAGTTAATATACAATAAGCGTGTGCTCATGCAAGTGAGCCCAAACCAGACCTCAGTGTATTATGTCAAAACATTTGCACTAGTGCAGGGTATGTTGATGGCTGACATTCCACAGCCTCTATGGGACCATTGTGGTAGCATTCACTCTTCCAGGCTCTTGGTTGCATGTTGGTTTAAAAATAAATGATCTGTCATTAATTTTTTTCAATACTAATTACATTCATGGCTATGGATCGCATCCAGACTTATGAAAGATGTACGGGTTTACAGGCTACGGACTTCCAGTACAGACCCAGAACCTCAGGATCCAGACTTCTGCGCTGGAATTCTTTTTGATGGCTTTGTGGGATATGGTGTGTACGAGTGTGGGTCCCCGTAGCAAATGGCCCTGTTTCAAAAGGGCCGTTCGCTCCCAGCCAATTCTGAACTGGCTGGGATGGGATATCGTTTGCTTATGCCTCGATGAGGCATAGCAATCAATCCCGGAGCACCGAAAACAGTGCTCCAAAAGGTGAGTTTCCCCCAACCCGCTCCCTAACCCAAAC
>WWET01001156.1:391820-410007 GCA_011038615.1 Limnodynastes dumerilii
GATCGCACATAAAAAAAAAAATTATGAGAGGGCTCGCATTCAAAATAGGGACAGCCGAAAAACAGTATTCGGCTGTCCCTAATTCGCAATACGAGCTTTCGCAGCGGGGACTCGCAACGGGTGTGTACACTAGAATGGGAGGGAGGGAGGATCTATGTAAATGTTACAATATAAGCTCTTATGCCCTGTCCAAATTTTAAGGTACAGTAGGTTCTTGCTATTGTAAGCCCATAAATGCAAAGGGAGTATCCTCCCTTCCCCCCACACAGGACTCAGGATAGGACGGGGAACAGGTTTCAGTTCTCTGCTGCACCTGTACTTGGCGCACCTATGTTATTAGTACACACTCATCTGGGAATACATCTGCATTGTGTTTGGTTGTTCTGAATCTCATTTAAACCTCCCATTATATAAGAGAAACAGTTGCCGGTACAAAGGGCCCAATTTTGACTCTAATACAGCTGACAGGTTAGTTTAACAGCTGACAGTTCGGTTGAGGAATTGGGTAACGGTCAAGGGAAAATCTTACCTGTCGCCATTGGAGCTTCAGTTGTCACAGGATCCAAGATGCCTTCATTGCAACAATCAAAAAGTGACTTCAATTGCCACTGCATTGGCCGAATACCATGAGTTGAAAATTGACATATAGTATGGGCGAACCACACAGTTATGTACAGTACAGAGGTTTTTCCAAACGCATGGTCTTGATCAGACCCACAATGGCAATGCCGATGCATGATTTATTCGCCAATGTGACCCTACCTGACCATAAAGGAGTTTACAGAACTGACTGTAAGATCATTGTAATACTACCAACCAGTATTTCTATGTCGTTTTTGGTACCATGTCAATGACATTTACTATAACATTTCAATAATTAAAATCAAACCCTATCATCTATTTAAATGAAATGCTAAATAAAACAGAAACTGAATCCTATAGAAACTCTCTGAGGGAACAATCAATTGTGTGACATAAACTTTTTGTATGGAAGCTCTTTGCTATTTATATGCAGTTCCTCTATCTATTCACATGCACCAAAGCATTTTAGCTGTGACTGTGTGGAAGAGGAAGAGAGGTTTTATTGCGCTCTCACATCAATCAATATATCATTAAGCAAATATTGAAATGATTGTGTATCCCAGGTGAGCTGGTACTGAAAAGCCATTGACTTCAAGCTCCCATCAATCTCCATCTGTCTAGCACATTCTATGGTAAAACAACAAAATATAGCTAATATGGAGAACCATACAATAGATAAAACTAGCAGTATCTCAGACCACTGGGACTAGCCTAAAAAAAATCCTAATCTACAGCACCCAGAATGGACCATGATGGGAGATCTGGGTTGCAAACTTTCCCTGTGTGAGATTAATGACTTCATATACTGTACACATGAGTAGTCTCAACCAAGAGTCACACAACTGGTCCCATGTTGGGTGTGATAACGCGACGGACTCAGTTTGTTGGCCAGAGCCTTATTAGAAAGAAAACTGCTTAAAACTTTCATGTCAAAAGTCATCAGCTATTACACCCTGAAATCTATATTTAGGAGAATGTTTTCAAACAACATTAGAGTTTGAAATTCAATTTTCTTGGACTTAATTAAAGTCCTCAACAAAAAGAGCTGTTTTTATTCAGTTAGACTGACAAAGTCATCCTGCCCTCGAACGATGAATCCTGCCCAGATTTTAAAGTCATTACAATAGACCGGGAATTGTTGCTTTTGCACATTAATTGCTATATTTTCTAGTATTTTTTTTTATTGTAATCCTTAATATATTTAATCTGTTTAAATAATTATGAGCTTGTCTGTCTTAACATTTTCTGACTTGAATTTAAGATGTAAGGCTGTCTTACATAGGGTGGCTGGTGGCTTATCACATATTTGCGCAAATATATGTAACGGACATTTCTGTGTTTTATTTTACATATAGAACGGTATAGTCTGTTACTGGTTTATGGCAGTGTTGCTGGGGCTATTTTCCCTTTGTTTCTGTGGCTAGCAGATTAACCCCTGCCTTTCATGCACCTGTTTACGTTTACCTATAAATTGATTGAGCAACTTCCATTCTGTGTTTTTACATAGTGTGAAAGTAAGGAACGAGGCTGTAAACCACTTTGAAGGGATCATATCTGATGATTAGGGAGGAAGACAATAATGTAGCAAATGAAGACAGCTCTTTATATAGTACCTGATAGAACCACAAACATTGCAAGAACTTTTGGACCGGATACATACAAAATGTGGGGGAGGGTTGTACTTTCCAAGTGTAGAGCGCATTTCGTGATCACACATGCGAGTGCAGATATGGACCCATGCTAGTAGACTATCTAACAGCAGTGCAGGATGGGGCAGGAAACGTCAGTTGCGAGGTGGAAGGGGATATCTATTTAAATTCTACAGTAAGGGTGTGCTTAGGCCCTTACACCCTATCCAGAGTTCCGAGCCTCCCCCATTTTTCATTTTACAAGAGTCTTAAGCCATGGTCCTGCTCTTGCCTGCATGGCAGTCAGGATGCATTAGGGATCCAGCATCAAAGCGCCACTTAGAGTTACACGCAGAAGTAGAGGTCTGAATCTGGCCCATTACCATTATTATAATTATAGTTAATGATGATGATAATAATGCTGCAGGTAATAATCATGATGATGATAAATATAATAATAATGGACCGGATTCTGAACTACAAATATTTTTACTTACTTAGTTATACGTGCAGAGCTACTACACATGCGTAGTAACTATTTTACGTTATCTATGTAGCGTTTTGTTACATAGATTGCGTACATGCGGTACGCAATCTATGTAAGGAAACGCTATGTAGATAGCGTAAAATAATTACTACATGTGTAGTAGCTCTGCACATATAACTAGGCACGTAAGTAAAAATATTCGTAGTTGAGAATACGGTTCAATAATACTATAATGTTATAACGAATAACGAATCCCCTTAACAAATAACGTTCTATCATATCGACTCTTTTGCTGTGATATTCTCTTTCTATATTCCATCTCTTCCTATGTCGATATATTTATTTTTTCATGTCCAATCACACTTCTTATTATGTCATTCCATTACAATGTGAGTCAACTCATTCCTGACGGAACGCCTATAATATTTACATGCAAACAAAACTGTATCTCAGTGACATTTGGCCCATCATTCTAATCAAAGATACATAATGACGACACTGAAAATTCTACACCAGGGCCATCGCTGAGTGACAATGACTGCTTTTAATATCCTCTGACAATAAATTGTAACATTCAACATCACATTATATATATAGCTTCGAACTAATACAAAAGGTGTCAAACATTCTATAGAAGGGTGTTGTACATATTTCTATGGAGGGGGGTGGTTTATTCTCACAGAGTAAGAACTATAGCAAATGTTTAACATAGTACAGGAAAACAGAAGCAAAGTTTAGGAAATTAGTGGACTGAACTTGACATAACAAAAATATGGACACTTCATGTCCCTCATATATAAAAATCAGTTTTCACACACAACATACAGTACCTTCCCTAAAAACTGAAATGTACTCCAGCAGCATTATAAAGGTAATGTAACTAAAATCATTCTACAAACAAAAATGAACTAGGAAAATTGAAACCTTAATTTGACAGAAATTAAAACCATTGTTTTAATTTTATTTTTAGACTGTTACAAAATGAAATAAAAAAAATATAAAATACAATAAAAAGAAAACAAGCAAAACAAAATAAATTGCTTGAAACTAATGAGATCTTTGGGAAATATTTATGGTAAACATTAAAAAATAATCACAATATTTCATGTATAACAAATAATAGCAACACACAAATATTAAATGACAGCGGTATATTTGTGTCAGAGGAGTCACGTGACAAACACAACTATACGGCTGAAGAGAAGCATGGAACAGTTTTTTTTAAATAAATGATCAATGAAATAATATTTCTTTAAGGTAAACTAACACATGCATTAATTTTATCTTATGTGGCCTTCTAAGCCCTAGTTATCTTGCACTAACCTTGTTAGACTTTCTTTTGAAATCCGATCACCAAACCTTCATTTTCCTGGTTCTAATTGTTCTCCTGATTGAAGACAACAGTGCCAGCTCTCTTAGGTGATATATCCTAAACAGGCTGCTTTCTCTGAATGTGTTTCTAAATTCAGATGAAGAGACGTTACCATATGCTATAGAAAATTACCTTTACTCAATGGCGACAGGGCTGCCTACCATCAGATCGATTTACTAAACAAACTAAAAACGTGGGTGGGGATGTTAAACAGTAACTACTGTAGTAAAAACCACAGGGAAAAAATGAAAGCCTCTAGGTTTGTACTTGTCTTTTACTGGAGGTTGCTTTATAGATCACTAAAATATAGGGTGGAGGAGGAAAATTTTACCTGAATAAAACAATTTAAATACCATTTACGGTAATGAGGTTATTATAAACCAGTTAAAAATATGTACAAGGTCAGCTTTAACTAATAAAACTGATCATTACGGATAATGCAAATGTTGTTTACTTAAAGTCTAGTGCATGAAATATATAAACACGTTTCAAAGATTTATTTGCCCTTCATAATTTTGTGCGAGCAAGGTAATCTTACAATAAGAGATGCAAGAAGGAAAAGACAAATAAACGATTCTAGCTTCTGCATGTACTGTGGACAGCTTATAGCAGGTGAACCTGCACAAGTACATAGAAATACATTAATAGCTCTCTGGTAAAGTAAAGCACTGCTGAAAAACTCTAGTTATATATATTTTATATCATTGCTTGCAAATATTTTTATGTGAACTAAGATTAGTGTTTCATTATTGAGAGGACTCACATTCAGTTATCCTTTTTAATATTTTTGACATTTTTTTTTTACTGAATTTATTACTTAGATTGTACTTAAGTTGTTCACACTTTCATCTTAACCCGATTATCCTTCCGATCACATGATAAATGAAATGTTTAAAACATTGCATCAATCTGCAGGACATTGTTTGACTTTATTTTTAAAATGTTAAACATTTTTAAAATGTCCTAATTTTACAATCAACTTTGTTGTCCAATGTTTCAGCAGATACAGGCGTGCATATTTTAATTGTTAATGTCACACAATTGTTTGAGTGGAGGGTTATGGGAGAGAAAATCACATTTCTGATGGTAGTGTGAATTGGTATGCACATTGGGACTTTAAAACTTTAGTAAAATCAATACTTATTTTAGAATAAGTACAGTTTGTAGGATTTTTTTTCATGATAGTAACAACACTATTATTATTATTATTATTATTATTATTATTACTACTTATATAGCAACAATAAATATCTAGGTGGGTGTGCCAGTGAAAATAATAATAATTGAGTTTTACTTTTCTGTTAATATAGTAGAGTTATCAATTTATCTATTACATTGAAAAGCTGATAGCTACAATCAGATTGATTGTTATGGGCATAACTTTCCTATTCCCTTTGCCTTTTCTGTGTGCAATAAGCAATGTATTCTTCCTATATGTAAAGAATAAATGTTACAATAACTTCTAACTTAAGGAACTCTGTTTTGTACGTTGGAAGATCCAAGGATCCAAGGGCCAGCCATTCACTTGCACACGCCTAATCCCCGCCATACAGTCAGGGACAGGTATGCTAATGAAGCCCCCATTCTGATGCGGAAATACCGCCGCCGCAAATATCCCGCTGCCACCACTGGACCACAGAGAAAGGTGAGTAACCCTTTCAGGGTGCGGGGAAGGGGGGGTTAGGGTCAGGCTGCAGGGGAGGGAGGGTTAGGGACAGGCTGCAGGAGATGGAGGGTTAGGGTAAGGCTGCAGTGAAGGGAGGGTTAGGTTTAGGGTTATGAGAGGGGAGGGCTAGGGTTAGAATTAGAGGAAGGGTTGGGGAATTTTTCCCCTTACCTTTCAGAGCACCACGGTGCTCCGTGGATCGATTGCTATGCCTCATCGTGGCATATGCAATCAAAATCCCAGCCAGTTCGAAACTGGCTGGTAGGAAACGGTCCTATCGAAATAGGGTCATTCTAAGTGGGGACCCACACCTCTTTTTAAGTAGTTGCCTTAATGTTATGGCAGGGTCTTGCTGATGGAAAGCAATAGAGTGAGGGGAGGGTTCCTACCTTGCACTTATGCAAATTAGGATCACACAAAAACCAAATAAGGGACCTCCATCTGTGTAGCTCTGCTTGCATAATACTACAACATCTGGAAACTGTTCATAACTACTTACATACAAATAACAGCAAATTCCACATGTCATTGGGTTAAAGATCTAAATAGGACACTTAGAATGAACTTTACAGTTATTAGTAGTCCCATATGCTCCGTATCTCCCTCTACAGTGATCAGTATGCTTGGCATCACCGTGCCTAATTGCATATGATATAAAGATGAACTGCAGACTCATGTCTTTGCCGTATAATTAATAGCTAATAATTTTAATAAAATAAAAAGCACAATTTTCCAATCATCTTACAATGATTTTTCTCAGTGATTGATAAGGAATATGCTTATAAATACATGTTTTACTTAATGATAGTAATTGAAGGTTTTTTTTGTGTCAATCTAAAATTGTCAAATTTATTCTAACTGTAGAATGTCTGTATCACTAATTGCAGGATATTGATCACTCTGCCAAACAGAAGCTGGAATTTTAGAGGTAGAGAAATACTTTATTTCCCATACACACATTGCTGATGTCTCATTGTGTCATTATTACAGCCCATCCCAGAGATCAATAATGTTTCAGGTATTTCTTGTAAGTTGTATCAATTGTGTCCATTGTTTGAACTCCACATAACATATCACCTAGACTTAGGCACAATTTGAAGTGAGAGATGGAGAAAGGGTATGGAAAGAGCTGCAGAGCTCTTATCAACACTCTTCTCTCTAGGAGGTATGGAAACATTTCATCGCCAAACGCTAAGAACTAGTTATTTTGGATCAGTTCCAGACATATACATTTTTCACGGAACCTCTGTGTGTATCTTACATTGCATCCCCTTCTTAACATTTTTAGGAAAGAATGCTAATCGGAATGCATTTATATCTATCCAATGATATTTCTGACAAAGGCCTTAGTTCATTTACAGTATAAGTGTTCGATATTCATGCAATCAATCAAGCCTGAATCAAAATATGAACTCTGGAGCCATTTCTTCCTAAGCGGCAACAAAGCATGGATATAACTTATGTATTTTATATCCAAAAACTGCAAAAATACAACATCCAGCTTAGATAATTAAAAATAATTGCCTGTGGACAATAATTGCCTTGGTTTTGGAAGAAATACATACCAAATGAATTGTTGGAGGTTAACAGGACATAGAGGGGGGAGGAATAAAGAGTTAATAAAGGGTGGCTGTACTCAGAATGCTTTAAGATTATTTAAGGGGTTGTTTTAAAGACACGCCCATAACTCCGGGTGATTTTGTGTGTGCACTAATGAATTTGATACAGTGGTCAGAGCTCTGGCAGCTGCGGTGGCATTAAAATGAGTTCCAAAGTCAGAACACGAACCTATGTCCCGTGTTCGTGGGAGACCACGCCACTTATATTCATGGGACTTCTGTTAGCGGAACTCTATCTTAACATTTATGCACCGGCCTTCAGAAAATGGGGCTAGTGTATAAATGAGGGTCACACATAAGGACTTGACCAAGCCCTTAGTCTACGATTAGCATACCTCCCTACTTCCAACCATGCGCATATTCTGTACACATACCGCACATGATCCGCGCTGGAAGTCTTTGGGAGATGTATGTGCACACTCCATGTACGTTTATTTTTCGCTCAGCGTAATTGCTGAGTTGCGCTCCAGTCCAGAGTTTGCTTCCAAGATAATGGGAAAGGAGTGTGGTATTTCAACAAATAGTTAAGTCAGGAAAATTGTAACTTAAAGAGAATTGAATCGAATTATTTTCTGTCAGCTGATTGAGGTCTATAGCGATCCCCACAAGGCAAATTTAAATATTTAATTAAAAGTAATATTGCAAATAAATACATTTTTATAAGGTAACATAAATTCATATATAGCCAGTTACTAACAGTGATAATGCCTAATAGTAATAAAAAGGTTCTGATTGCTAGTGTGAAAAGCTGACTTCCAAAATACAGACAAACAGCTAATATTCGTCTTTCTGCCTAATTAGAATATTTTTATAATGAATGGGTAACTATGCAAATTTATTTTCAGCAACTTACCCATTCATTGACAGAAGAACCGACACAAAGCCACTGCACCGGACAGGTTGGTGTACAAGGGAAGTCTTATGGTTAGGCTGCAGGGAGCAGATACATCATAGAATGGGAGTCTTAGGGTTAGGCTGTGGGGAGTGGATAGATCAGAGAGTGAGTGTCTTAGGGTTAAGTTTGGGCTTAGGGTTAGGCTGCCAGGAAGGGAGTCTTATAGTTAGGCTATGGGAAGGGGAGTTTTAGGGTTAGGCTTTGTGGACGGGATGGTTCGAAGAAAAGGCAGGTTATAGTTAGGCTGTGGGGAATGGAGGTTTAGGGTTGGGATAATGAAAGGGGAGGTTTAGGGGGATGATTAGGATAAGGGTTGTGGTTAGGGAAATACTCACCAGTTGCCGCTGGGTATTGGTGCTAGGAATCTTCCCTCACTCTGGAAGGGCAGAAACAATTACTGGCGGTGGGACATTGGAAATGGCTGTTAGAAAATGGCCATATAAGGTTCTCACCGTCAAACCACACCCTAATACAGTATATGCAAGGTGAAGAAGTAAAGATTTCCTTATAAAAGGCAGAAACCCCCTGCAAAGGATTCACAAGGAACTCAATTTATAGTCCAGAAAAGAGTGAAAACTTATTGAATTTTTTTTTTTTATAAAAAAAAAAATAATAATAATAATCTACACAAAAATGTTTTTAAATGGTTGCCATTGTTATATTCTCTATTGGACTCCCGATCACCATGGTGACATAATGATCACTGGTCACCTGCAAAAGGCAGTTACAACAGAATCTTGTCTGTTTGAGTTCAGCTGCGGGTGGGACTGGCCTTACTCCTTGGTTGTCCTCCTTGGTCTAACCCTTCTGCTAAGAAGTCAAATCCATAGAGAAATGACGAAAATAGAAGAACTAAAGCGTGATCTCACATTATCCCTTATGGAGAGATTCCATGAAAAGGGTTTCTTGCCTCCCAAAATGCTCTCCCTGCTCCAGAGAGGAAAGGAGATAAAGGAGGCTCGGGAGAAGGTTTCTGCTGACATTGAGCGCATACAGTCTATGACTAGCTCCGAATTCGCCCCTTCCTGTGAACAAGACTTCATCCTATACCGGCGGAAGCTGCAGGAAGCTGTTGAATTGCAAGAGCAAATGCGCAAAATTATGGATAAACTCCAGAAAATATCGCCCTGGAGTAAGGAAATGCTGGCTATCTATCTAGAAGTTTATGAGCAATGGGAGAATGAAAGGGAGAAGAAAAAGGGAACTACTCGCAAAGCATTGAAAATAAACTGCTGTTACTGTTTCCCCTTTACAAAGTGATGGCGCTGACACTGACCACACATATAGTGAGAGAGGAGTAGAATCCAAACGTGTAAATAGGAATAAAATATTGTATATATACGGTAAATAATAAGTCCATGTTATTCTGTTATATAAATGTAGTCTCTTTAATTTATACTTACATTATAATATGTGTAGATGTTGTTTCATATATAAATAAGAAGTTGGCAATAATCTGGTGAATCTTGTACAATGTGTCTATCATATTATCACCAACCAGAGGCATGCTGGGCCTGGGGAAGCAGGGGGCATTAGCTTTCTGGGCTGCTGCCTTTGAAGCTTCTTTAGGCCACATACTCTATGTAATAATTAGGGTTGAAGGCTGAGAGGCAGGTAAAAAAAAACGCTCCCTGGCTGCTCTGAGTGTAGATTACACAATTATAACGGCCAGGCAGCTTCTTCTCACTAACTTCCAACTGACAGTTATATAGCAAATGGCTGCCAGTATGCTGATTGGTGAATATCTTCAGTTATCCACCAATCAGAGTATAGTGAATACCTGTCACAATACTGATTGGTGGCTGACTGGAGCTATCCATCAATCACGGTAGTGAATGGCTGTCAACATGCTGTCAGTCATTTACTGCATGGACGGATGTGAAGAGATGCAGTGGGATCCCAGGAGGGTTGAGTTATATTTTTTTTCTGTAATGTGTAGTCTGTGTGTATGTAGTAAAACTGGGCACTGTCTCCAGTGCTATTAAAGTTTAGTACATACCATTACTACACATAACCTGCATCTGCAGGAAGAAGAGTGCAAGTTCTGTGTAAAATGTTGCTTTGTTTAACAGCACCTTATGTTCATTTGTAATACACTAAAAAGCGGGTCTCCCCTGGGATAATGAACACAGTTTATAGCCGTATTGCAGCTGTTCACACCGCAGCTACAGCCCAGGTAAATCCCGGGTTGTAGCCTTTCACACTATACCCATGTCTGCAGAGGCAAACATTAATTCCCATCCCCCAATTTTTCTACTTTTAATGGAACCATGTTTTCCCTTTTCACACCGCAGTGCGGCATAGGGCATCCTAGGAATAACCCTGGTATTAACCAGGGTCGTGGACCCAGGGCAACAAACCAAGGTTGACCTATTCACACCGACACCCGACCAGGGTTATTCCCGGGTCCATAGCTCAGTGTGATAGAGGTATTATAAATCAGGCATATTAATGCAGGAAGCAGGTAAGGAAAATACAGACCATGCTACCATGGACCGGATTCACACTTACATGTGTGATCCGTAGGCTCCCTCCCCTACCTGCCCGGCCTCCATTATTAGGTGCCTAGGCCCCATTTTAAGTGTTGTCAGTCTCCGGTTGGAAAATCTTCTATATGAAATAGGGACATCCGAAAGTTCCTTTTTGGATGTCCCTATTTCGAATATTCACTGCTTTAGAATTTTTTTTTAGAATGGGTGAGTACGCCGATCGGCATACTCACCCATTCTGATTCGGAAATACCGCCGCCGCAAATATCCCGCTGCCACCACTGGACCACAGAGAAAGGTGAGTAACCCTTTCAGGGTGCGGGGAAGGGGGGGTTAGGGTCAGGCTGCAGGGGAGGGAGGGTTAGGGACAGGCTGCAGGAGATGGAGGGTTAGGGTAAGGCTGCAGTGAAGGGACAATTATGGTCAGGCTGTGGGAGATGGTGGGTTAGGGTGAGACTGCCAGGAAGGGAGGGTTAGGGTCAGGTTGCCAGGAAAGGAGGGTTAGGGTTAGGGTAATGAGAGGTGAGGGTAAGGGTTAGAATTAGGGGAATGAGTAAGGGACTTTTTTTCCTTACCTTTCGGAGCACCGAAAGTTTGGTGCAGGGTCTTGCTGATGGAAAGCAATAGAGTGAGGGGAGGGTTCCTACCTTGCACTTATGCAAATTAGGATCACACAAAAACCAAATAAGGGACCTCCATCTGTGTAGCTCTGCTTGCATAATACTACAACATCTGGAAACTGTTCATAACTACTTACATACAAATAACAGCAAATTCCACATGTCATTGGGTTAAAGATCTAAATAGGACACTTAGAATGAACTTTACAGTTATTAGTAGTCCCATATGCTCCGTATCTCCCTCTACAGTGATCAGTATGCTTGGCATCACCGTGCCTAATTGCATATGATATAAAGATGAACTGCAGACTCATGTCTTTGCCGTATAATTAATAGCTAATAATTTTAATAAAATAAAAAGCACAATTTTCCAATCATCTTACAATGATTTTTCTCAGTGATTGATAAGGAATATGCTTATAAATACATGTTTTACTTAATGATAGTAATTGAAGGTTTTTTTTGTGTCAATCTAAAATTGTCAAATTTATTCTAACTGTAGAATGTCTGTATCACTAATTGCAGGATATTGATCACTCTGCCAAACAGAAGCTGGAATTTTAGAGGTAGAGAAATACTTTATTTCCCATACACACATTGCTGATGTCTCATTGTGTCATTATTACAGCCCATCCCAGAGATCAATAATGTTTCAGGTATTTCTTGTAAGTTGTATCAATTGTGTCCATTGTTTGAACTCCACATAACATATCACCTAGACTTAGGCACAATTTGAAGTGAGAGATGGAGAAAGGGTATGGAAAGAGCTGCAGAGCTCTTATCAACACTCTTCTCTCTAGGAGGTATGGAAACATTTCATCGCCAAACGCTAAGAACTAGTTATTTTGGATCAGTTCCAGACATATACATTTTTCACGGAACCTCTGTGTGTATCTTACATTGCATCCCCTTCTTAACATTTTTAGGAAAGAATGCTAATCGGAATGCATTTATATCTATCCAATGATATTTCTGACAAAGGCCTTAGTTCATTTACAGTATAAGTGTTCGATATTCATGCAATCAATCAAGCCTGAATCAAAATATGAACTCTGGAGCCATTTCTTCCTAAGCGGCAACAAAGCATGGATATAACTTATGTATTTTATATCCAAAAACTGCAAAAATACAACATCCAGCTTAGATAATTAAAAATAATTGCCTGTGGACAATAATTGCCTTGGTTTTGGAAGAAATACATACCAAATGAATTGTTGGAGGTTAACAGGACATAGAGGGGGGAGGAATAAAGAGTTAATAAAGGGTGGCTGTACTCAGAATGCTTTAAGATTATTTAAGGGGTTGTTTTAAAGACACGCCCATAACTCCGGGTGATTTTGTGTGTGCACTAATGAATTTGATACAGTGGTCAGAGCTCTGGCAGCTGCGGTGGCATTAAAATGAGTTCCAAAGTCAGAACACGAACCTATGTCCCGTGTTCGTGGGAGACCACGCCACTTATATTCATGGGACTTCTGTTAGCGGAACTCTATCTTAACATTTATGCACCGGCCTTCAGAAAATGGGGCTAGTGTATAAATGAGGGTCACACATAAGGACTTGACCAAGCCCTTAGTCTACGATTAGCATACCTCCCTACTTCCAACCATGCGCATATTCTGTACACATACCGCACATGATCCGCGCTGGAAGTCTTTGGGAGATGTATGTGCACACTCCATGTACGTTTATTTTTCGCTCAGCGTAATTGCTGAGTTGCGCTCCAGTCCAGAGTTTGCTTCCAAGATAATGGGAAAGGAGTGTGGTATTTCAACAAATAGTTAAGTCAGGAAAATTGTAACTTAAAGAGAATTGAATCGAATTATTTTCTGTCAGCTGATTGAGGTCTATAGCGATCCCCACAAGGCAAATTTAAATATTTAATTAAAAGTAATATTGCAAATAAATACATTTTTATAAGGTAACATAAATTCATATATAGCCAGTTACTAACAGTGATAATGCCTAATAGTAATAAAAAGGTTCTGATTGCTAGTGTGAAAAGCTGACTTCCAAAATACAGACAAACAGCTAATATTCGTCTTTCTGCCTAATTAGAATATTTTTATAATGAATGGGTAACTATGCAAATTTATTTTCAGCAACTTACCCATTCATTGACAGAAGAACCGACACAAAGCCACTGCACCGGACAGGTTGGTGTACAAGGGAAGTCTTATGGTTAGGCTGCAGGGAGCAGATACATCATAGAATGGGAGTCTTAGGGTTAGGCTGTGGGGAGTGGATAGATCAGAGAGTGAGTGTCTTAGGGTTAAGTTTGGGCTTAGGGTTAGGCTGCCAGGAAGGGAGTCTTATAGTTAGGCTATGGGAAGGGGAGTTTTAGGGTTAGGCTTTGTGGACGGGATGGTTCGAAGAAAAGGCAGGTTATAGTTAGGCTGTGGGGAATGGAGGTTTAGGGTTGGGATAATGAAAGGGGAGGTTTAGGGGGATGATTAGGATAAGGGTTGTGGTTAGGGAAATACTCACCAGTTGCCGCTGGGTATTGGTGCTAGGAATCTTCCCTCACTCTGGAAGGGCAGAAACAATTACTGGCGGTGGGACATTGGAAATGGCTGTTAGAAAATGGCCATATAAGGTTCTCACCGTCAAACCACACCCTAATACAGTATATGCAATTTATATTTATCTAGGACTAGGATACTAATGAATTTAAAATACTTTATTATTGGAACCATTTTCTATCATTGTTATATTCAAAGAGTATTCATTCTGCATCATTGCTACTTCATTTCTTACATTTAAATAAAAGTAAACATAATAATCCTTTTTCCAACTTATATAACAGAAGATATCAGCAGTCTCCTTAAAAGTGAATGCAATCCACCCTATCCAGAGTTATATAGATTCCATCAGGTAGTCCGGGATGCACTAGCAAGTGGGCGTGACTTGTACTACAATGTACAATCTAGTATAGTATATTATCCTGTGGCATTTTAATATTTTATGCTTATTATTATCTGCCCACAAATGCTTCTACAAAGTGTAAATGAACAAATAGATGTCCTGGATTTTTTTTTACTAATGAATTATTCATATTCAATTACCATATTCAACTGCTTGCATTTATAGGAGCGTTTAGTGGGAGAAAAGGGGTAGAGGGACGTTGTCAATGATTAGTGAGGGTATGCTTACGCAATTTAAACCCAATCCAGACCCAAACATAAGTATGTATAGTTGACTGTTACTAGTTTATTTCCACCAATCACAAGCCGTGTCTAAGTCCTGGTAGCTGCTGGTTTACACTCCACAGCCTATTATGAACTATTGCCTTAGCATTTAACCTTCTTAAGAGTGAATGAATGAATCAATAAATGAATTAATGAAATAATTAATTAATTAGTAATTGATGGATCTGAATAAGCCTCAAGAAAGCTTGGTGACAAGGCCAAATATTCAAGGTGATTATTTTAACGTTAATAAATATAACTAAATTAATAACAAAAAAAAACAAAAAACAATTGTGATAACATTACAATTACAATACAAAACTATTATTTTCTAACACAGGAGGACTGGGACAGGGCAGATGCCAGCATCCATGGAAATGACTGACATAGAAGAACTTGCTGTCAGGGCCATACATGTCCAAGAGGTGGTAGGTGTTGGTGAGATGGCCCCCGGGGAGGGATCACCACGATACCTTCCGGATCCTCTGCCCCCGGATGCTGATCGGGAACTGCCCCTGGTGAGTATATCCTTAAAACAAATGACAAAAATGGATGTTGTACATTTTGACACAAAACCAAGTGTTATTAAATACAAAATTTATTTGTGTAATAAACATGCATCTCTTTAATTATCTTAATACATTCATAGTGATATTTGGACCTATTATGGAATGATAAAAATCAGACTTAAGCAGTGAGATTGTTAAGCATATTTATCAACAAACAAATGTAAACAATATAATTTTCATATTAACTAACATCTACTTCAGTCCCCTTGTTGTAAACTAACATGAAGTGCTGGTATGATATAGTCCCCCCACTTGGGGTTAAAAGGCATGATCCAGACCTACGCTGCCCGGCGGTAATACGCCGTGCGTAAGCGTAAGATCGGCTGGAAAGACAGAAGTTGGCCAGCATTACTACGGAAATGCCTGATCTAGGTTCAGGCGTCCGTAGTATCAGCGTAGTAATTTTCTGAGGGGACGTCCCATGCCGTTACTACGCAAATGTTAGTGTAGGTAGGCAGGGGAGGTAGTTTAATGTGGGAGGGAGGGAACGGTTTTTCCTGAGCGTATTTTCCCTTGCTTAGGCCATCTGAATTAGGTTAGCCTTCAGCCGGCGTAAGCGAGGGAAAATACGCTCGGACAGGGGGTAGTGTTGGGGGGAGTGCACGCGATACACTGTGCTTTATTAAGCTCAGCGCATCGGTGTAGGTCTGGATCAGGCCCAAATATACTAAAGTTGAATTTTGGCAGCGTTTTTAAATCGACGCTTATTTGCATACAACTCTAAAGTACAATACACACACACTATACACACAAAAAAATAACATATGCAACAAAGAACTTACTTTTGAAATTTGAAATATTGAATATTGAATATTTGAAAGTTGAGCGACATATCCTTAGACAAAAAAAATAAAAATGAATTATGAACACTAATAACCAATACAATATGTTAAAAAAAAGCCAAAAAGATTATAAATAAAAGTAAAAAAAAATAAAAGCAACAAAAATCTAGAACGAATATACATAAAGACATACTGCATTAAGTTTTGGTTCCGATTGGCAAATACATAGTTTATATATATATACACAACAGTAACATAGAAACAAGTCATTGTTTCAAACATAAAGATAATGGAGCTTTAGAAAAAAATTACAATAAACTACAAATCATTAAGATATTTTTAAGGTAAAACAAAGACCAAATAAAGCCTACCTGTACCTGTTTGTACCTGTACCTGTTTAAAGTTTTGCACAAAATGGCATAGCAGCAGAGGATTAAATAGATTAGGTTTTAGTTGTGTCAATTAAACGCAACACATCCATTCATTAGAAATTAGCAGCAAGTGTGATCTGAACAAACAGAGACAAAATACATAGGCTCTTAGCAAACCATGCGGAGATCAACATAAGAGTGGTGGAGGGCTACCTTCACTTTTTCCATGTGTATGGTTGCTTTAACAGGGCAGTCTTACTTGTGAATCAGTCCTAACTCTAGAAGAACTCCCATACTGTACATTAGTAGCCCGAGTGCTGCTCATTTGCATTAAAAGTCTTGCCCCTCGAGCCACACATGCAGGACACATGCAAGTGTCTTTCATTTCTAAGTCTTCCGTTCGTATCTGTGAATCAGTCGCCCATGGTTTCCGTGCATGTTTTTAAGTTCTGGGCATGCGCAGTATATCCGTTCATAAAAGTACATAATGAGATTCTGTTTTTTCTTAGATTTATATCAGGGTCATTGGACCTGATTTAGAGACTGAAAATTAGAGAGGAAAGTTACTCCTGGGCTAAACCATGGTGATTGCAGGGGAGCCATATTTCATCTGTTGCAAACAGTATTAGAGTTGAGAGGTGATGTTTCCCAGCCCAAGTCTAAATAACAGTGTCATAAGCAACTCAAAGATATATCCCTGCATGAAAAGAATACAATTAACTTGACTCCCCCTGAAATCAACATGGTTTAGCCCAGGAGTAACTTTCCTCTCTTGATTTCAAGCTCCTTCTTAATTCTGATAGGCCCACTGTTATTAAAGTAGTTCTCCTTTTTGACACTGTATGAAATGTGTTTGAGTACTAAAACCATTTAACGAATTAGGAGCCAAATATCGGAGGCTATAATGTTACTGTGTCTATCAGTTACATGGGGCTATAAACTGAACTGCCTTCAGGTGTTTGGCCACTACATACAGAGCTATCATAATTAATTTGCTGAGTAGGAAATGGATTTCACAATAGTACTTTAAAAGTTTCCGAGCTACAGCAACAGTGACACTTATAGGCTTTAAGGTTGTAATGCAACCCAACCAACAGGTCTAAAAAAAAAGGTAGCATATCTATAGATGGTTATTAACTAATAAATATATTCCACTAAATGGAGAACCATTATTTTAATGTTTCATTCAGTTATGTATTCTGACTTATCATATCCAATATTCAATTTTAACATATATACTTTTCAACATAATCAATAATAATGTTGTTTGTTTATTGTGTAATATATCTCTATATACTCATTCATGACCTTGTAGCACAGAAGTTTTAAATGCGGTCATAACACTATATCATTTGCAGCAATGAAAGCAACTAAATCATGTGACCAGCCTAGAGTTGGTCCCAGCCCTTCTGTTCTCTAAACTTGTATGCTGCAGCATTAGAAAACCACCTCTGCAAAATATTCAGTTTATTATCTTTTATGATGTGTGCAATAAACGTCAGCCTTATCAGCTGCAACCTTCAAAGTATTGTGCAAAAATGTATTAGGTGTCCATAGCAACTATCTCTTGCTTCTACTCCTGTTTGCTGAACACACCCTTCTCTTGAATTGAAACCTTTGAAAAATTACCTTTTTTATTATTCTATAAATGAATCCATAGTGTCTACTAAAATGATGTGGTAAAACCAAAAAGTGTTAACTTTATGTAAACACAACAAGGTGGTGACCCAAATTTTCTTCTTGTTCATATTCTGAAAAATTTGCCCCACATTAAAGCAGTTCTCCGTTTGAAAAAGAAAAAAAATTTAAAAATAGATTGCTTTAGTGTTAACTTAAACACAACAAGGTGGTGACCCAAATTTTCTTCTTGTTCATATTCTGAAAAATTTGCCCCACATTAAAGCAGTTCTCCGCTCCGT
>WWET01001157.1:7506-17607 GCA_011038615.1 Limnodynastes dumerilii
AGAAGTGCTATTGTTCTTTTAACTCCGGCGTGACCCGAAAACTTTGAAGCATGGGCCCACAGCAGGATTTTTCGACGGAGGGACTGAGGAACAAAAGTCTTCCCAGGAGGTGGAGGCTTGACGAGTTGGGTGGTTGCCACTTGCATAGGATTTAATATCAGCTGCTCTTTTCCTGTCTCTGATTCCATGACTGAAAAGGACCTGGATAAAGCGTCTGCTTTACGGTTCTGGGTTCCAGGAGTAAACTGCAGGGAAAAGTTGAAACGTGAGAAAAATAACGACCACCTGGCTTGGCGAGGATTAAGGCAGCGAGCTGTCTGAAGATACAGCAGATTCTTGTGATCAGTCAGGATGATGAATGGAAAAGCTGCTCCTTCCAAGAGATACCGCCATTCCTCCAACGCGAGCTTCATGGCCAGGAGTTCCTTCTCTCCGATCGGGTAATTTCTTTCAGCGGGTTGGAATTTTCGAGAGAAGTAGGCACAGGGATGGACCTGGCCATCTAAAAACCGCTGTGACAGGATGGCTCCTACTCCCTCAGATGAAGCGTCAACCTCTACAATGAAGGGTAGAGAGAGATCGGGTTGGCGGAGAACTGGAGCAGTGGAGAAAGCCTCTTTAAGCTGGAGGAAAGCTGAGGTACTTTCAGACGGCCATTTGGCGGGGTTAGCCCCCTCTTGGTTAGGGAAGTGAAGGGTGCCAATATGGTGGAATAACTACGGATGAATCTCCGATAGAAGTTGGCGAATCCTATGAAGCGCTGGATACCCCTGGTGGTCGTAGGTTGGGGCCACTCTAGGACTGCTTGTACTTTGACGGGGTCCATGCGGATCTCAGAACCAGACAAGATAAATCCAAGGAATGACACTTCACTAACCTCGAAAGCACATTTTTCCAGTTTTCCATACAATTGATGATGACGGAGGCGAGACAACACCTCTTTGACTTGGAGACGATGCTCCTCCAGAGACTTCAAAAATCAAAGGATGTCATCCAGGTACACTACAACAGACTGGTTGAGTAGGTCCCTGAAGATCTCGTTGACAAAACTTTGAAACACGGCTGGAGCGTTGCTGAGTCTAAAGGGCATTGCCAGATATTCATAGTACCGTCCTGGGTGTTGAAGGCGGTCTTCCACTCGTCCCCGGAACTAATCCTAATGAGGTTGTATGCCCCTCGAAGATCCAGTTTGGTAAATATATGGGCACCTCTAATCCTGTCAAACATCTCTGGAACGAGAGGAAGTGGGTACCGATTCTTGACCGTGATATTATTAAGACCTCTGTAGTCTATGCAAGGGCGGAGACTCCCATCTTTTTTTTTAACAAAAAAAAACCCGGCCCCAGCAGGAGAGGTAGAGGGACGTATAAAGCCCCGTTGTAGGTTCTCGGAGATATACTTGGACATAGCTTGGGTCTCTGGAATTGAGAGAGGATATGTCCGGCCGTGTGGTGGAGTGGATCCGGGGATCAAGTCGATCGGACAATCCCACGGACGGTGGGGAGGCAGACTGTCAGCGGCTTTTGGAGAAAAGACATCTGCGAAATCTTTATACAGAGCAGGGAGCTTGAGATCTTCGGAATCTTTCACCACACGAAGGGGAGATACTTTGGAAAGACAATCTTGAAAGCAATTTTAGCCCCAGCTGAGTATTTCGCATGTAACCCAATCCACATGTGGGTTGTGAGCCTGAAGCCAGGGTAATCCAAAGATGATAGATGAGGTAGCATCGGTAAGCACTAGAAATTGAATGGTTTCGGAGTGAAGTGCTCCAACACGGAGAGTAAGAGGTAGAATTCCGAGAGTGATGGATCCTCCGGGTATACGGCTGTCATCTACCGCAGTAAGGTATGTGGGTGCAGGAAGTGGTTTTGTAGGTATTTGGTATTCCTCCACAATCCGTGCCGTGATGAAATTCTCTGCAGCTCCCGAATCCAACAGGGCCAAACACTCGAAATGATGATCTCCGTTGAGCACAGTTAAAGGGATCAAACAGTCGTGATGGTTTGAGGAGCGGACAGGGACTCCCGGATTGACCTCCTCGACATCAATCAGGAGCGGGCGTTTCCTGGGCACTTGGGACATTGTAGACGAGTATGCCCAGGTTCCCCACAGTAGAAACAAAGATGGTCCTGAATGCGTCATTGTCTTTCCTGGGGAGTAATGCGAGATCTGCTGAGCTGCATTGGTTCCTCGACTGGAAGAACGGGAGAACGAGGTCGAGGATGAGCAGTTGTTTTATAGTTTGTGATCTTTCGCCGTTCATTACGACGTTCCTGTTGGCGAATGTCAATTCGGACACACGTGGAAATCAATGAATCCAGAGTAGTGGGCGTGACACAAGATAACAGTCCGTCTTTAATGCGTTCTGAAAGACCCTCCTGGTAAATAGACATCAACGCTTCCTCATCCCATGAAAGCTCCGATGCCAGGGTGCGGAATTGAATGGTGTAATCCCCAACTGATAGATCTCTCTGGCGAAGTCGGAGAATGTCGGATGCGGCAGATGCAGTACGTCCAGGTTCGAAAATAGTCCAGAAAGTTCTCAGAAAGTCTGTTAGTGAAGACAGTATAGGACTTGACAGGATAGGACTTTACTTCTCCAATAGTGGTGAAACCCATGCCAGGGCTTTCCCCGGGCCTGGTCAGTGGGGAAGTTGTCCGGCTGGAGTACGAAAAAAAGTTTGCATTGGTTCAGGAAACCACGACACTGGGCAGGATCTCCGGAAAATTTGCCCGGGGTAGACAAAGGAATTCTGGAACCCACGGATACTGAGACGGATTGAGAAACTGATGCTTGACCTTGGGCCATCATAACTTGCTGTCTACTTGAGAGAGTGCGGCCTGCTGTATCTGGACTCTCTGTCCTGGAGTCTGAACTCGGCAGCAGGTCCCTGAGGGTTTTGCCCGGACGGATCCATATGGCCAGATCTAACTATCACGGCCTGGGTAGTTTCGGGAACGACTGTGGGTTGGAGCGAGGGCGGAGTCGGGGCTTTGTAGATGAAACAGGGGGCCCGCAGGTAATGCTTGCGCATATGGGACCAAGCAGAACCACGGACTGGAGTCAGGCAGGTAAACGGGAGTACACGGACTGGAGTGCAGGACTGGACTGCAAGGACTGGACTGCAAGGACTAGACTGCAAGGACTGGACTGCAAGGACTGGATTGCAGAACTGGACTGCAAGGACTGGATTGCAAAGACTGGATTGCAGGCTGGATTGCAGGCTGGATTACAGGCTGGATTGCAAGCTGGATTGCAAACTGGATGGCAGGCTGGATTGCAGGCTGGACAACAGGCTGGATTGCAGGCTGGATTGCAGGCTGGATAACAGGCTGGAGAGCATGCAGTAACGAGAAAACCAGGCTCCTTCTGTGACAAAGTAGATCTGGCACAGAGGAGAGTTCTGACAGGGTTTAAATAGCCCTCTCTAGCTTGGGATTGGCTGCTGCGATCATGTGCCTCCAGCTGGTTGTTCCTAATTGGTCCAGGGAGATCACATGCTGCTGACTGTCATGGCGGTGCCCATGTAACGGAGCTCCCGCTGCTGGACACCAGAAGACACGTGGACTGCCGGGGATGAAGACACCAGTGAGCAGCACCACAAAGGACAAGACCCTCCAGGAGACTGACGGCTGGGAGAATCTGCTGGTGAGCGGGACCGTGGCGGGTAAGTCTGGCGGCGTTTGCCGCAATGTGTGACAGAAACATTATGTAACTGTGCTAGAATTTTCTCATGTGGTGTAAGCTGGGGTCCATGATCTATAAAAAAAATAAAATCTGACAATATTTTTAATATTTATATTTAGTTTCAAAAAAAATTGTAGAACTATAAGTATATCTATTGTAACTTTTATCTTACATATAATCTAACTCACATTTACTTTCTACAAGCTTAGCTCTACTGTAAGGTCCAGTGTTAAGTATGCTAATGTTCTAATGCTAGTGATCTGTATCAATTTTGTGCTTTATAATTATTAGTTTCTTAATTATGTCTATTAGTATGACTACCACACTCCGACTACTTACTGCCAAGGCACATAGGACCAGGGCCGGTCACATCCATCTCGAAAGCTATGGGCTCCCTGGACCTCAGATGGCGACTTTCTCTTGTTCCCTTCTTAACCAGCGTATGGTCCAGCCATGGTTCTCCTCTCTTGTCCTTGCCCACGCCCAGTGTGTTGGGTCTTCTGCCATAATCTACAATGAAGGGCAATCAGAGATATTTTTCAGATTAAGTTTATAAAATTGGAGAATTATATATAACCAAATTGTTACCTCTGTCTCGTTACCACAATCTTATCTATTAGGACCCAGAAGTAAGATTAAAAGTAGATACTGAAATCTAATTTAAGATAAAAAAAATAATTTCTTAAATAATGTGTCCAAGAATTGTAAAATTTCATATCCCTAATTATAACAAACCAGATCACAGGTGGCCTGGTCCACTATGGCACGGAAATCCATTGCGACGAGCAAGGTGGTCCTTCTTCTCTGCAGCCTGTGCACCATTGAACTGAGGGCCAGGGGGTAGATTTCCATCCAGAAAGACACCTCTTCCTCCATCTGGTTTGCCAGGAACCTTAAAGAATACATGAAAAATATAAACGTTATAACAAATAATAGATATTGATTTGTAACAATCTAAACAAGGCCCTGTGTCATTTGAGTACCCTTTTATATTTATTTATAGCTTCTATGATTGATTTATTTGATGAGATACTTACAGGGCCGCAAAGAAGTTCTTTCTGTATTTCATCGTCTTTAGGCTAGCCCGCCTGAAGTAGACAAGCACAATGGCCAAGAGGTACTATAGGGAGTATAAAACTATTGATGAACAGAAGACACTGGGCCTGATCCAGACCTGCACTCATGTGCGTAGCGTATTTACGCCGGCGTACCTACGGTGCACTCCCTTAGGAACTCCCCTTGGTCGTACTTAGTTTTGTTTTCTTACGCCCATCAAACACTACCTAACTTTTCTGTTCATAACTGCGGGCCTACGTAAGCTCATTGCGTAGTTACGACACTTAACACGTCCACACTGTATGATTTAAATGCCTCACCCCGCCCTCGGTTCGTAATTATGGATTTCGCATGGCAGGCACGCCCAATCAAGCGTTGTTACGAAGCTGTTACGAACAAGGCCCATACACTCAGATTTTGTGAGCGTAACATCCGCCCCGCGCATGCGCCGTAAGTACAAATACCTGTTTTTACGCTTACGTCCATCGAAAAAACGCACACAAGCGTAGGTCTGGATTAGGGCCCATTGTCACCAGCAGCTTACATATAACACACTACAATACAATATACATGTGTGTCAATAATAATAATGATTAAATCCTAACCAGTAATGAAAATCGGCCTATACCTAGGTGTATGTACTATAGAAAATGTATTCAAATAAATAAATCTTATCAGACAACTATGTGTGATATACAGCATTCACTTCTTCCACTGTAAGGCCCGTATGCAGACGTACAATATATATGTCTGGAGTTTTGTGGCTTTTACTACTGCGCATGCGCAGTAAATTTTTAACGTAATCTACGTATCTTTCCCTTACGTAGATTGCGTGTATGCGGTAGACCGCATATATAACAGAATACAATAAAAGAATACTATAACAGAAACTTATCAATAATAAATGTATCAGTAATTAATGTAACTCTGGAAATTCAGATATTATTATGTGTATTTATTAGATGTGTGTGTAGATGTGTATGTGTGTGTATTTATATATTAATATATGTGTTATAAAACTATATAAATGGGAATTGTTTAAATAAACACCTAAATGTACAGTAAATCTGCTCTATATATTGATTATCAAATAATATAGATATAAAAGTAGTAATCAGGAGAGATAAAGCTGAGTCTCTGCTCAGTGATCTGCGTTTTCACCAATTAGATTCGAATGAAAATAACTGATATCTCCAAGCCAGCCTGAGAGGCTACAGCGGTGATGTCACCATTTAAAGGGGTACACACCCTACAGCACTCACACCTGTATTCTCTACATATAGCAATTTTTATTATGTTTATGTTTTATCATGTAACTAACAGAAGTATTTTATGTCTATTTTATAGTGTACTGTATATAGTGTTAAGCATATTGTACATAGTGTTTACCATCTTGTGTATAGTCTAGTATGCATCTTATAGTCTAGTTTAGGGGTTCTCAACCCCGTCCTCAGGTACCACTAATGGTCCATGTTTTTCAAATCTCCTTGCTGGAGCTGTGCTCATAAGTGACAGTTACATTTTAAAAGGTCCGCAGGTTTTGCAGGGAGACAAATCATTGACCATAAGCAGTACTTGAGGATGGGAGTGAGAATCATTGTGTATAGTGTAGCATTTATTTTGTACTCTATAGTATATTGCATAGTGTTAAGCTTTAGTATAAAGATATTGTAATGTGTATAGTGAATATTGTGTAGTCTATCGTGTGTAATGTATTGTTCAGTGTATTGTCATTGTTAATAGTTTAGTCTATAATGTAGTGTGTATAAGGTAAGTGTATTGTGTAGTGTAGCTGATAGCATAGTTTACTGTACTGTAGTGTACAGTGTAATTGTTGTCATTTTGTTAGTGTAATTTCTGTGCATTGTTTAGTAAGTTAGCTTTTAGATTTCTGTAGGAAATAGCTGTTAGAAAGGACAGGGAGGTGGGCGGGAAACAAGATGGCGTCCGCGGCTCCAGCGACGGCATATGAGGATTCCATGCGGCACAAGAAGCACCCAGCTGCTGCAGGCTCATCACCACCCTCTCACTCCATGGAAGATTCCTCTTCACAGCTGCAAGCTGTATCTGGTGGGTCTGTAAACCAGGGTCCCCCTAGTTCCCCTGTTGCAATGACCTCCTATAGCACGCAGTCTCCCATTCCTAATATATCTGCAGGCACACATGCTATTTCTCCCCAGCACAATAAGTTGGATATGCAATTCTCCTAGGCCTTGCTGCTGAGAGTCCCCAAGGGACACTTTTACCGATTAGATACGAGGCATTAGTAAAAGCAATCACTGATACTATGGCCCCTTTGATGTCTAGCAGAAAAAGGACCTCAGCGCTAGTATGGATAATAAATAAATAAAGATAAAATATTCACCAGTTTTGGAAAAAAGTACCTTTAAACCGAGCAGAGGTATAAACCAATAACTTTAATAAACAAAGCTAAAAACATAAAACATAGAACTCTCGAAACAATACATTTAAAAATGTGCACAGTTAGGAGCATGAACCAAATATTCAGGGAGTAAGTTAGAAGAATAGATCAGCAGAACATGCACAGTCCCGACAAATTTATGTAGTAAGGAGAATATCCGAATCGGCAATACCACTTATCACCTGTAAATACAGCACCAATAAGAGTGCTGATGATTTGCAAGGTGAGGTCCAAGGTATAGGAACAATGTCCTGTTAGGTATCCATATAGGAATTAGTGCCCGATGTACGGGGCTATGCCGCAATCTCCTACTGTTAAAGTGCGATGTGCCGTGCAATGATATCTGCGTCTGAGGTACGTAGCCTCAAAAGATATAGTACTCACTGTCCCAATTAATGGAGGCAGTCCGCTGGTCCAGGGTACGAGTATAACTCCTCCGTGGGTTAATAGAAGTTCACGCTATGTTTTCTCAGGTGAGTTGGTAGGACTCACCTCGACAACAGCTGCTATATCTTATTATTATTATTATTATTATTTTTATTGACTCCACACCCACCCCCCTATGTTCTTTTGAACTTTCTGCACCCTTTGATGTCTAACCAAATGAAGATATTCACAAACACTGTGCAGGAGTTTAAGGAGCAAGTGATACAGATAAACCACAAAGTGCTTGAAGTCCAGCAGAGGGTGGGAGAAATGTTTGATGATGTCTCTGACCAAAAGAAAAGGTCAGTTACTTAATCTAAAGATCAAAATCAATTGTGGTACAAGTTGGACGACCTTGAGAACCGCTCGAGGCAAAATAACTTAAGAGTAATAGGCCTCCCTGAAACATTTCATGGCCTTGCACTGAATGATTTCCTTACTGACTCTCTGCCTACTCAATGTCAAAGACCAATGTAAAGGTATGGTGGTGGAGAGAGCACACCGCTTGGTGCAAATTCCAGACCGCGCCCTGTCATTTTTAAGGTACTCAATTTTCTACACAAATCGGCATTATGGGCAGCAACTAAATGGGTTAAGGACATTGGGCCAGATCCAGAGGTACGTCGATGTGCTGTACTTACTAAAGCACAGCGTATCGGTGTTCACTTACCTTGACACTCCCCCTGTGCGGGCGTATGGCCCCTTCCTTACGTATGGCCCCTAACTTCAGCCGGCGTAAGGAAGGGGCCATACGCTCACACAGGAGCGTATGGCTGCCTAGCCCGCCCTCCCACCCTCATTAAACTAGCTCCTCCCGCCCACCTACACTAACCTTTACGCCGGCTGAAGGCTACCCTAACTTCAGCCGGCGTAAGGAAGGGGGCATATGCTCGCACAGGAGCGTATGGCCGCCTAGCCCGCCACCCCACCCTCATTTAACTACCTCCCCCACCCACCTGCACTAACCTTAACGTAAGGACGCTGCAGGACGTCCCCTCCAGCGTCCCTACGGCGCTGCTACGGATGCCTGATCCAGGATCATCTGCTCGGCGCATGCGCAGATCGGCTGAAAAGGGGCAAGGACGGCGGGCGTACCTCTGGATCAGGCCCATTGTATCGGAAGGAGCCAAGCTCAGGTTTTTTCAGGACTACTCTGTCGAAGTAACCAAAGCCCGCAAAGAATTTGTTTCAATTTGTTCTGGCCTAGTAAAATCGGGACGGAAATATGCTCTCATGTACCCGGCAAGACTGTGAGTGTTCAAGGGAAAAGATTTCAAAGACTTTTCATCACCTGCAGAAGCGCAAAGATTTGTAACCCAGGAGCCTGCGGACACACATGATTCTGCTTAGGCAGCTCAAGTGGATTGAAGTAACAATACCAATATATTCCGAGTTGGTCTTACCGAAGGGTCATATATCTTCACTATTTCTTCTACTTACCTGTTATAGCTAGACTGCTTTTCATTAAGAAATGTTCCGGTTTCTGTTCAGGTGCTACAGTAGAGACTGAAGATGGACACATGGCGTAAGCACGCTCATGTTTTAAAGTACATTTCTATATTCTGATTAGAAAATTGTGGAGGAAGTCCTAGAGTAACCTTTGGGTTAGAGATGGAGGATAACTCGATTTTCTATTGTTCGTTTGTTAAGGGCGCTTCCAGAAATAAATGGAAACGATATTAGGGTTAAGAATTATTTTTCTTACTGTTTATATTGTGAAGCAGTTATGCTTCAGTGTTTTGTTTTTGTGGCCTCGCTCTGTTGCCCCTGCCCCATTTTGAATCCTGATCTCACAAATGTTGTGGTTCACTCTCTATACAATTTTAATGCTGCTCTTTTTGTGCCATACTGTCTCTTATTTTCTAAAGGGATCTTCAGAGTGAGGTGTGCCTTTATTAAACGCTCTTATACCCTAGGGGAGTATGGCTGACTTGAAAATAGTAACGTGGAATGTGGGAGGTATAAAGGCCCCGATAAAAAGAAAACGTCTCTTAGTCTATATCAGAAAATTAGGCTTAGACATAGTCTTATTTCAGGAGAGCCATTTGATAGATAGCGAGATGCAAAAACTAAACAGTGAGGGATATAAAGTCCTAGCGCCTTACAATTCTAGATCTAGGGCGGTAGCTATATTAGCTAAAAAGAAGTGAAGTTCACACCCAGATCTTAGACAAAGAGGGTCGTTACATGATAATTGAGGTTTCATTGAATGGACAGAGACTGGTTATTTGTAATTTATATGCCCCAAATATTTATAATAGAACCTTCTTTAACTCTCTTTTGACTAAATTATATGTTTACATGGATGGCCCCTTAATAGTGGGAGGGGACTTTAACCTAATCTCAGCTCCGCTCCTGGATAGGCAGCATTCACAGAAGTGCGCTAAGAAATTACCAAATCTGGGAATCATGCAGTTTGCAAAACGGTTACACTTAGTGAACATATGGAGAATTAGACACCCCTCGAGTAAATCTTTTACTTGTTTATCTGCAGCATATAACACTC
>WWET01001157.1:32115-44353 GCA_011038615.1 Limnodynastes dumerilii
ATATATAGTCTGTGTATATATGTGTGGTCCGCACTACCCTACAAAAAGAAATAAATGGTGCAACTTGAGCTGGTGCTGGAACAATCAGGGTATGTGAATCCTCTAAGACATATAAACAACGTAATGGTCCGCACACAGCAATAGATACACGTGAAACTTGCTTAGTTACCCTTTATATTATATATAAAACAAGACATGACCTGGCACTCTAGCCATTACTCAATTACTAATCATGAACTTCTATCTTTAAAATAAAAATCAGAGAATTAGTTACAAATATCTGCAGATACGTGATAAGGTGTTCGCCACTTACAAGGCTTCTCTGCTGAACAGTCCTAACTCTAATCTTAACTCTAAATAGAGCCCCAACTTTGGGTCACATATCCAATATCTTTCTAAACCCAGAGCATACCTCACATGGAGATTCCCAGGTCTCCCAAACTGGCTAGTTTGGCTAGAGTGCCAGGCCATGTCTTGTTTTTTGTACCGTGTGTGCCTCCAATCCTCCTGTATGCCTTTAGTAGTCCTTTCTCTACTTGTATCTGTCGTATCCAACCCCTCTTTCTCTACTGTTCACATTTTCCAACTTTTCTTTTTAATAATCTTTAATCTTCACTTACCTTATTTTTTCTGAATTCTTGTTCTCCTTCCATCCTCCTTTTTGTATTAAAAGTTCAGGCAGACACCGGGCGCTTAAAAAAACAAACAAAAAAAAAACACGGACAGAGATACAGAGATGTCTGGCTAAAACCCTCTAGGGCGGTATTGGCTAAGCTGTGGCACTCCAGGTGTTGTGAAACTACGAGTCCCTGCATGCCTTAACTGCAAAAGCATAGCGGATACCTGACAAAGTATGCTGGGAATTGTAGTTTCACAACACCTGGAGTGCCACAGGTTAGCCAACACTGCTCTAGGGAGAACACTGGCCAGTAACAGCATAATCTGGAACCGGTCCCTTGTCTCTCTTCCTGTTTCTCCACATGTCTTGCTCTTATGTCCATAAAATGGGTATTTCACTAAATTAAGGTTATTTTGTTTCGGCTATAACATGATCTTAGAACATGTATTTTTATCATCCTAGCAAAGACAAGTACCTTGTCACCTTTCCCTATCCATACATGAATGGCCGACTTCACCTGGGTCACACCTTTTCCCTTTCTAAATGTGAGGTAAGGAATCCAAAACCTTTGATACAAAGCATATTATATTACTTGGGGTTTTCCATGCATCTTTAATTAAGGGAGATTTATTTTCTGTATGATTTTGTGTAATAGTTTTTATATACATTGTTAATTAAAAGCCACTGTAACATTAAACTGAAGGATGTTATTATATGGAGAAGTTAAGAAATAACCATGACGTTTAACATTCATAAAATTACATAATTTTTTTATATAATGATCGCACAATGCCAACCTCCGTTGTTAGCGGTATACTTGTGCTTGTCCATTGTGTTCTGGGCTTTTTTTAAGTAAAAAAAAGTTAAGTAAAAGTTAATCATACTTAATTATGGCAAGTGTATGTTTACATTTATATAATCTGTCTGTAGTTTGGTACAGTTTAAGTTCAAATATTTTACTTTTCCTTAAGTTTTCTGTAGGATTCCAGAGGCTAAAAGGAAAGACCTGCTTGTTCCCCTTTGGGCTTCATTGTACTGGCATGCCTATCAAAGTAAGCTCCAGCCGCAGAGAGGCTAGTAAATGTATGTGCTTGTAGTACTTGGACTGGGTCTATTTTCCTAACATGAATCTTTGTTAGGCATGTGCAGATAAACTGAAGAGGGAAATGGAGTTGTATGGCTGCCCACCTCAATTCCCAGAAGAGGAAGATGAAGAAGAGACTCCTTCAAAGAAGGAGGATGAGCTAGTTATCAAAGATAAAGCAAAGGGGAAAAAGGTAAAATGCAAAAATCTGAGGCTCAAAAGTGAAAATAATTTCATTGATAAAAGTAGTATGTAATATAGCCATATATTTGTATACATAAGAAAACAAACATTAAGAACAGCTTCCCACATATATAGAATGTTTTGCAAAATTTTTGTGAACCAAAAGGCCCTGGTGCAATATTTCCAAACATATAAATATTCACAAATAAAATGCAAACAAAAACCTGAGCTACTGTATGAAAGGTCCTAGTGTGCAGGATATGATGAGGCTACTAAATCCAAGTGCTTGGTTATCAATTGTGAGGTATTTACATGCTGTCAGGTTATACATGACGACAAGGCTATGTGAGAGAATGGTGTCCTTAGCAGTCAGGACAGCAGCAGGCAGGAGGGCTGCTAGACCATCACTGGTTGGCAGCGTCCATTTAAGAACCGGCTGTTCTGCTCCACGTTCTAGTGTTTGGCTTTTCCTGCGCACTAACTACTCATGGCTATATTTATTGTCATTTTCTGAGTGGGCCTTGTCCTTTCCCTTCGGTCCTTATGTTCTCCTGGCTCCAGCTCCCACTTTCCTGTTCTCCTTCATTGTCCACATCAGGTGTGGATTGCCGCTTTTAAGAGCTTATTTCCGAAGATGGAGCTCCCCATTTTTCCAACTCTTATTTTAATTCATACCCTAACCCTCCCCTTCCATTAGCCTAACTTTAAGTCTCCTTTTTCCGCAGCTTAACACTAACCCCTACTCCCATCTATCCCCTGCATGCAACCTAACCCTAAGACCACCCTACTAAAACACATCCCCTCCCCCGCGATTACCTGTCCGTTTGTTTGGGAAGCAATGGTTCTGTGGTGGGAGTTTAAAGTAAGGTTGTATTCTAAAATAATCACAGCTGAAAATTAGCTGTTGACTGTTAGTAAATCTAAAATGGGTGTTCACAGCGGCAAATTGAACCTCCCCACATCTATTTCTGTGTTCCTTATCGTTTCATTCTCTGGTTGTGTGACTGTTTTTTTCTTTTCTCGTGTGAGAGCCCTTGTCTTTATCTAATGTTGTCTGTCCTCTCTGGCACTTTCCACCTTGCCTCTTTTCCAGTGTGATTTCCATCTTCCACTGTAGGGTTCTTTTCTATGCCTCCTGCATGCAGGAGCGTTCGCTATGACCTCTTTACTGTTTCTGGGTGTCTGTTTCATAGCATTCCCTGAAAATAGTTTCCAGGGGCCGAGACTAATCATCGTTTTGAAGGCGCTATAGAGTTCAGTGGTTGAGATTGGAAAGCAGGTGCACTAGTCAACCATCTTAAGAGCTTTGCATACAGCCTGCTTATAATGATAATATGTTGACTTATAAGTGCAGTTCTGATGAGCTACAAGTCCCATGACATGCTGTGCCTATGCTCTTAGTAGATGATAGGACTTGCGATACTCTGATAGCCACAAGCTGACTAGGCCTGTATTAGAGAGTTGAATACTTCTGCAAACCTTAAAGAAAGATATTGCAAAAAATCTGTATGTTCAGCATAAATAAATAGCCTCTTTTTGCCAAAAATCTACATATATTTGCAAAAAGGGGTGTCTAAGGAAATACTTCTAATTTAATGATGACTGAAAAGGTAAAACTTGCTGCTTACTTTGTAGCAGACAGTATTGTTTCAGGACACTGGGGTAATAACAGTCGTAACTCTTATTTATATGTCAGAGGGGTTCATTAGATAATAAGGGGGTTGTGAAAATGGATCACAATTGTTTGGAAGAGTAGTGTTTATTATTACATCTTGCAAGGGCTTCACCAACAGGCATTACTGACTACATTTGCACGCTTGCTCTACATTTCGTAAATGTTAAAGAGCAGACATAGGCCACCTATAACACTGCGTTTGCATTAAAAATAAAAGTCCCAGCATGCTAACAACATAGGCCTAGCTGACAGCTGTCTTAACTTGCTGGAGCCTGTAGTTTAACATTCTTTGGAGTTCATAGATTGCACATGCCTGTAGTGCATGTTCAAGCACCATTGATAGCCTTTATCTCACAATATCTGTGGAAATCTTATAAACCATTTGCAACACTGTAAGGCTCTAAGCTTTTGTGAGACTGGAAAGCTACTGATAAAACACCATTAAATGACATAGGGCCGTAATCAGAACTCATTGCATATAAGGCCGGAGTTTTCCGCTATGATGTACTGCGCGTGCGCAGTAATTCTGAAACGTAATCTACGTTGCATGTTGCAACGTAGATTGCTCATGCGCAGTACATCATAGCGGAAAACTCCGGCCTTATATGCAATGAGGCCGGAGTTTTGAATACGGCCCATAATGCCTCCATTGCTTTCCCATCCCTAGTGAGGATATTTAGAAATTAAGATTGTTAGGTTCTAAAGTAATAATGGATGTTAAACCTTCATATAATTTACTGTAAACGTGTTCTAGGATATTTGTTGCACGGAAATGTTTATATTTTCTGCTTTTAATATAATTTGTTTCCTAGATTTTATGCTTTCATTTATTATTGAAGCTCATACTGCCCACATCATAATGGAGTTAAAACACTATTAAATGCTCTTTTTGTTTGTGATTATTAAGAAGTCTCTTGTTATAAGTCTTCATAGAGGGAAATACTATCTAGCTATTTTTTTTTTTTTTTTTTTTTTTTAATACTTTGACAGAGTAAAGCAGCAGCTAAGACAGGTTCATCAAAATACCAGTGGGGGATAATGAAGTCTCTAGGCCTTTCAGATGAAGAGATAGTACATTTTTCTGAAGCTGAACATTGGCTTGGATACTTTCCTCCTCTGACAATAGAAGATCTTAAAACTATGGGATTAAAAGTAAGTAATGTTTTATTAGTGTCACCTTAATTGCCTTAAAAAGAATGTTTCTAACCACAGCCACATCTATAGATATCCTAAAGCTGGAACTGGCATTTTTGTGGTACGTGTATGTGTATGAATGTGCAAGCCGGTGTATATGAATGTATGTATGCACCTTTTTATGTTTTACTAGGTTGTTGTGTGTGGATTACATTACCTTAATCTGTGTATGTTGGCATGCTATTAAGGTTAAAACCTGGACAAACAAATATTCCTGATATAACCACTTTTCGACACAAACCTGCCTTTACCAGATCAGGGTCCACTTTGCAACATATTTCTTTAATGATTGTGTTTCTTGATTAATTACGGGGTGGAAGTGTGTATGGGCCATGTTCCAACAAAATGGTTCAGGCCATGCACTATATGGTAATCAAGTAGTGTGTAACCAGCTTAAGTGCTAGAATTGTTGGCCTTGAGCAAACCATATATTGCCTTTAGTAGACCTATTTAAGAAAAGGCATGATTATACACAGTGCAGTCTATGGGTTTGCATTACTCCTGGTAGTCTGCAAAGTGTCTACGTGTAATAGTGATCTATAAACTGCTTTGTGCGAGGTTTTTCTCAGTGATGCATCTTTCTTGCATCACTTGTAATGGTGATCATTTCCTTTTACTCTGGCCATATACAGCTATCACCAAACACTGATGCTTCACATGTTTCTGCAATGAGACTATGGACCTGATTCAGAATTTTAGCGGATTCACAAGTCTCAACCGCTTCTTCAGAAACACGCACCTCTGAATTTGCCGTATTAAAAAAATAAAAAAGCAGTCGGAGCTATAATTGCTCCGACCGCACGGCATGGTTTTAAATTGGTTTGCTGAATGCAAACCAATGAACCCCTTCTGCCACCTACCCCGCTGCGACCGAACTATATTAAATAAATAATCGGCCTGCCCGGGAATGCTGCCGCTAGTAGAACTACTGGTGCAAGCATGCCCATGAATCACAAGGCATGCTTGCTCTAGTAGCACTACTATCGACAGCATGCCTTGCCCTAAAAACCTTACTGTGCCCTTGCAAATCAAGTGTCCCCCTATAATAATAAATGTAAAAGGAATGTGAACGCCCCGTCCCTAGTCCCTATCATTAAAAAAATTTCAGTGCCCACATAGGAAAAGTAAAAAACATATGAGCCCCTTCAAAAAATAAAAAATAAAACAATGTGCCCGTTACAAAATAATAATAAAAAAAAAAAATGGCCAAAAAAATGCCCACATAAATTAAGAAAAAACATACTTACCTGCACTGATGGGGGTCCAATGATGTATCCTTTTATTCCAGGGGTGGTCTTGGCAGAATAAAAAAAGCCTATGCACAGGACAATGCCCATGTCCTGCATGCAGGACATCCCGGCGCTAATGACAGGTCTACTGTCATTGGGGTCTATTTATAGCCTTTGGGCACTGTAAGAATTATGGAAAGAACGAGAATTCAGTGTCAGAATTCTCGTTCTCTCGATAATTCTTACAGTTTTTGTGGCAAGGCATGCTGCTGATAGTAGAGCAAGCATGCCTTGTCATTCATAGGCATGCTAGCACCAGTAGTTCTACTAGCGGCAGCATGCCCGGGCGGCCCGTTCTTTATTTATTTATATAGTTCGGTCGCGGCGGCTGCAGGGTAGGCGGGGGAAGGGGTTAATTTTTTTACAAAAATTTTTTTAACTTAACTTTGTTTTTCAGCTCTGCTGAGCTGTGCCTTCACTTTGCACCATCTCTTGAGATGATGCAAGTGTAAGGTTAATTAAGCAGCCAGTGGACCACGGTGGAAACTATATTTAAATGAGAAAATCGATTCTTTTCTCATTTAAATATTCCTCCACAGGTGCAGCCCGATCTGGGCATGCACAGTGGCTATTTTCTCTGCGCTTCCGTCTGAAAAATAGACAGAAGCGCAGCTCTGAATCAGGTCCTATTTGTGCTACTGCCTCATGTAATAAGTTATCATTTCTAATTCTCTCCACCTATTTAATGTTTATGGAACACAAGGGACATTTACCATAATCTCTACCCATTTCTACTGTAGGTTGATTGGCGTCGCTCCTTCATCACCACTGATGTTAACCCATATTACGACTCCTTTGTAAAATGGCAATTCCTAACCTTGAGAGAAAGGAACAAAATCAAATTTGGCAAGCGGTATGATTTTTGTTAATACCGTTAATAAATATTAATGAATCACTAAGAAATGTGCATTATTTTTTAGTAAGTCCTTTTAATTCCTGTTTATTTTGGCCCCAAAAAAAAAATCGTTTTTGCTTTAGACAAAATTTTGAGATAAACCAAACAATGTTTTATATTCATGGGGCCACATATGGGCTGCTTGTTGATATCAGATTTGTGTGCTTGCTTTCCACCCATTTAATTAGTGCAGCTTCTAAATACAAATGCCTTTTAATTGGCTTTTAAGTTGATTATGGTTTGGTTTTTTTTTTCCGCAAGAAAACAGATTTTTTTTTTCTTGATAAATATTTACCCTGTGTGCCCTTTTTCAGGTATACAATTTATTCTCCAAGAGATGGTCAGCCATGCATGGATCATGATAGACAGACTGGTGAGGTAATGATGCATTTCCCTTAATTTAAGATCTAAACTTGGTTAATTACCACTCTGATGAAACTCTGCTCTGTTTACCACCAAATGAATGCCGAGGAGTTATGTGGGGTGTTTTGCCACTGCGCTAAGTACAATAACGGCAAGGGTATGCAAGCTACGCTTGCTTGATAGGTATTCATCTATTAGTGCTGCTAATGTGACTACTCGGTATGAATTGTGACTGCTGCTTCTAACCGCAAAATATGTGTAGAATACGCACGGCCTTCTAATGCATGATCATTATTATTCAAAGCTTGTATTTATATTCTGGAGACATAGGAACTGTCAAATTTTAGCTACCACTTAATGTGTGCGTAAAGCCTTGATGGCTTGTACTTTCTCTTTAAATATTATTCTAACTATTTGCTTTAAGCAAATATTTAAAGGGTCCATAGCACACAGCTTGTGTATATATTTGGGATGAGGGGGCGGGAAATGATTGTGTGTGTCTCTATCGCTCTCCTTTCTCGCTCTCTCTTTTTCTCCTCTCTTCAATTTGTGATTATTGTTCAAATACTCATGTTTTAGATAGCTTTAGTAGTATAAAATGTAACATTTGGAAATGTTTGTAGTCTCAAAGTCTCATATGGCATAAACTTTTTTCATTAATTCTGTCTGTGTCTCTTTTGAAGTTGTTAGTCAGTTACTGCTGTGTTGGTTTGTTTTGTCATGCACATTATTTACTTTGGTATTTGTCTTTTAATGCAATCTTTCTTCTGTGACTGCTGAGTATTGTCCTCCCGTATAAAATAAACCTGTGTGTTTTACCCCCTCAATCCTTTGCGGAAGAACTTGTTACTTGCACTATTCCTATTTGCTTTCTTCACCACTGGGCTTCAGTTTCACCTCTCGTTACTTTTTCTATGTGTTTTTGTCTTGTTCCAAAGACAAAAAGACGCATCTGTTGTGAAACTTTTAATACGCGTCATCTTTGTATGACCATCTGGAATATTATCTGTCACTGTCTAGTCCAATTTTTACTTATCCTGCCATTGAAAGTTATTGTCTGTCTAGGCTTTATTCATGCCTGCTTAGAGTATGTTACTGCCCTATGTGTCTAAACTTTGCACCCCTTTTTTCTTTTTTTGCCCTCTATAATTTCTTTGCTTCTGATCTGCTACAACTACTTACTTTTTTGTTTTTTTTTTTTTTTTTTTTCTTCAGTCTTTTCTTTGTGGTAAACTAAGGTGTATGTGTCGTGTTTGTTAGTATCACATTTGGAATAGGTTTATTATTCAATTCATGTGTCTGGTGCTAACCTCCATGATATAACTAAAGAAAGGTACACGCTACAGTTTTTCTAATGCTTATCATTCCGATCACACCCTAAAAGAGTGTTTGGAACAGTATTGTGAAAGTGGGTATGCTATAATGATTATGCCTGATCATTGCAAAGTGCACAAAATTGTTTGAATTCATCTTTAAACTGTTTAATTTATTGTATAACAGGTGCCAGTGTATTACAAGCCTCTTAATCAACATTATGGATATTATTTATTTCGTTTGTGGAACACTCTTTGCCTATTTCTTCTTGCGCTATAGTATTATATAGTATCCAGCTCCGGCTAACCTGTGGCTCTCCAGGTGTTTTGAAACTACCACTCCCAGCATGCTATGACTGTATAGGCATAGCTGATATTTGACAAAGCATGTTGGGAGATGTAGTTTTACAACACCTGGAGAGGCACAGGTTGGCCAGGCCTGGTCTACCCTGTTACCAGTATTTTATGGCTAATTACAAAAAAGCCATAGCTGTGTGCAGCTAGATGTTACATAATATTTTCAAATGTTTTGTCTTGTTTAGGGTGTTGGACCTCAAGAATACACTCTTATCAAAATGAAGGTACTTGATCCCTATCCAGCAAAATTGAGGTACAACTATATATATATATATATATTTATTTATTTATTTTTTTTCCCCAAAAAGTTTTGTAGCTGATTAGAGTTTAAGTAAAAATATTTCTCAGTACCTGGAAAATTGGACAATCTGTATCCAGTATTCCTAGGAGAGATATAAAAAGGTGTTTTTTACTGTTAGGTGACATGAGAATACCATGAATAAAACAGAATTCCATGTTGTGGTTAAATGTCAATATTTTTGTAGGTCCAGTAATTTTCGGTTGAGAGGCCATATATGGTACAAATAAAACACTGTTTAGCACCCAGATCACAAAGGCAATACTGCAGTCTGATAATACGTGGTAGACAGTGGTCTTCAGTATGCTACATTTTTCTCCGGTGCTCATGTGACCATTGCTTGTCTAGTAGGGATGACATCCCACATATACACATACAGTGCAGTGTCTGTCCATTAAAGTCTGATCAGACTATGATTGGCCATGCAATCCTTTTCCGTTTACTGTCTGGGTTATTGTATACCAGAGTCATGTTTGTTTTAAATCAATTTTCAATTTTTTCCCTAGTGGTCTTAAAGGGAGGAATGTCTATTTGGTAGCTGCCACTCTGCGTCCAGAAACCATGTTTGGACAGACCAACTGCTGGCTTCGACCTGACATGCCTTACATTGCATTTGAGACTTGCAATGGGGATATATTTGTCTGTACTCAAAGGGCAGCAAGGAACATGTCATACCAAGGTTTCACCAAAGACAATGGGGTTGTTCCTGTAGTGAAAGAGCTAATGGGAGAGGTTAGCATTATGTTTCACGTGCTACTAATCACGTCTTACTCCTTGTTGTAATTGAAACAACCATTTCCCTGAAATGACACACATAGTAATGTTTATACTAGTAATTCATATTTAAAATCCATTTTAGGATCTCTTGGGTGCTGCTTTGTCTGCTCCTTTGACTTCCTACAAGGTGATTTATGCACTTCCCATGTTAACTATTAAAGAAGATAAAGGTAAATTCTGGAGTCTTTTTATATAACAGATCCTGTGTACTTGCACTAAATGTAAGCAGCTGTAATCTGAAATGAGGTCTTTTGTCTCCTAGGCACAGGAGTGGTAACCAGCGTCCCTTCAGATGCACCAGATGACATAGCAGCCTTAAGAGACTTGAAGAAAAAACAAGTTAGTGTCTTCTAAACAGTGAAGGGGGAAATTCTGATGTACTGGCTTTGTAACATAGAACAATGTTGTCCCCTGAAATTCTGAGGGGGTACTAGCTATCTGAAGGAGAGCAGAATCTATCGATCTATATATCCAAATCACCATGCAAAAACTGAGAAAGAGACCGTCAATTGTTTTTCAATTCCCAGTAGGCAAACAAAAACAGCAGATAACATAATATCATAATTAGCAGGAAGTAACTACTCCATTGTGTGAAGTTGGAGGTTTTGAAGATGACATCAATAGTTAAAATTCAATAGCCATCTGTTTCCATCGAAGATTGATCTATTATATCACGTTTCAAAGAAAGGAAGATACAGACTTAATAAAATTCCATAAGAAAACAATAGACTCCATATCAAGGTGTTTCTGCAAAAGTAGGCAAATAACATGTAAATGAATTAATAAGATTATTACAGTTGTGTTTGTAAGATAAGAGCAGCTGTGAGTAATGTGCTACAGCTGTAGGTAATTATTGTAATTTGCAGTTGGCTGCAGAAAAAGGTACAACATCAGTCTATATGGTACAGAGTTGGGAACAATTGCAGTTTGCGGCAGAAAAAACACAGCAATGTGTTATGCAGAGACAAAGGGAGCAGCTTGCCATACAGCATACAGAATGAAGAAAATACCAACTCAATGGGCTATATTTTCTAAACTGCGGGAAGGGAAAATGGATATGTTGCCCATAGCATTTTCCTGTTACATACTAGAGAATGTCAGCTAGAATTCGATTTTTTTTTGCTATGGGCAACTCCATTTTTCCTGTCCCGCAGCCTAGTAAATCTGGCCCAATGTGTACACATGAGATTATATAAGGTTTAAAGGAGACCCTGCAACAGATGGCTACAATCTTAAGTACCCACAGCTTCACACTATGGAGTGGTTACATTGTGCTAATTATGATTTTACCCTATATGATTGTGTGACTACTGGGAATTGAAAAATGCTTTTTAAAGTGTTGTGAGTGACTGTCTCATTCTAGTTTGGAGCTTACTAGCATATATACTCTATGAACGTGATGCTATTATTTGATACTCTCTTTGAACTTTAGCACATAGTTCTGATGTCCATAGAAATAAGTTACATTTTAATAATTATAATCTTAGTTAATATATGAAGCTAGTGAATATAGAACACATTGGGCCCGATTCAATTGCCGGCAAATTTTTTAAAAACTTTGCGTCGGTAAAAATACGATGCCTTCGCCGGCAATTGAGCAATAAAAATTCGCGCATTCAATTATTTTTTTTACCGCTGCGCTAAAACAGCAGCCAGTGGTACAAAAATAACCATAGAAAAAAAAAAAAGAATCTCTCTGTTAACGCCGCAAATCACCTCCTGCTAGCAGGAAGTGACCGGCGCTAGTGAGAGACTATTACCCAGTGCCTGAAATCACGTTCTCACGTTACTTCAGGCACTGGGTAATAGCCTCAGTAGCGCCCGGCACTTCCTGCTAGCAGGAAGTGAATCTCTCTGTCCGCAAATCACCTCCTGCTAGCAGGAAGTGACCGGCGCTAGTGAGAGACTATTACCCAGTGCCTGAAATCACGTTCTCACCTCACGTCGGGCTCTGGGTAATAGCCTCAGTAGCGCTGGCACTTCCTGCTAGCAGGAAGTGATTTGCAGCGTTAACAGAGAGTTTTTTTTTCCTCTAGCAGCTGCTCAGCGGTCCCTGGATGGCAGGGCATGGTGCCTAATGCCCTGCCATCCATGGGCATGCTGATGCTTGTAGTTCTACAAGCATCAGCATGCCCTGTTGGGGCACAACATAGGGCAGCGTTAAAAATCCGCACCTCTCATAGGTGCGGAT
>WWET01001157.1:87178-100745 GCA_011038615.1 Limnodynastes dumerilii
AGTTACTCCTGGGCTAAACCATGTTGATTGCAGGGGAGTCATATTTCATCTGCTGCAAACAGTATTAGAGTTGAGAGGTGATGTTTCCTATCCCAAGTCTAAATAACAGTGTGATAGTAAAGCTGGTCAGTATCTGTGTGCAGTAAGCAATTTGAAGATATATCCCTGCATGCAAAGTATACAATTAACTTGACTCCCCCTGAATTCAACATGGTTTAGCCCAGGTGTAACTAAGTTAATGCACTTAACAAGGTCTGGATCCAGCCCATTGTGTTTAAGTGTTGCCTTTATTTTTTTGAGCAGTGTATATCAAATTGCATGATTGCATTCCAATAGCGACTCTCCAACGTGCACAAAACATAAAAAGGCGTTTCCAATTCCAGCGGTCAGAGAACATCTAGTTATCCAGTCCATTGTGAGCTATTGGGTACTGTATTACCTCCTCCTTCTACCTGCCAACATGGCCCGTACAAAAAAAAAAAGAAATATACATTCAGCTGCAAGCTTTGAACTCGGTACCCATTGGTGGGAAGTGAAGTTTTCCTCCAAGAGCATACAATTACCATTTCCATATTATTTAAGAATAGCCCCAATAATAATGCCCCCATCACATAATAATGATAATGTCCACATCAAATAATAACCCAAATAATAATGCTTACATTAAATAACTCCAATAATGATGATAACCTCAAATACTCCCAATTATAATGCCACATCAAATAGCTCCAATAATATTTCTCATATCAAATAACCCCCAAAACAATGCTCTCCTCAAATAATCCAAATGATACAGGCCTTATCTTTGATGAGGCATTATTAGAAGGGTTATTATGGGATGTGGGCCTTTGTGCTATTACAATAATGTTCACATCAAATTATAACCCTAAAAATGGTTTCCACTGAACAATTACCTCACATGTCTTAATCTCCCCCTGTAGTGGCTTTGTACGGATTCCGTTACTACGTTCCTGATGAGGCCTACTCATAATCCAATGGTGCTAATAAAGGGATGAAAAAAAAGGTAGTAGTTTAGGGGCACAGGGAGTCATAAACTAATTTATATATTGGACATTATTTAAAATAATTTTTATTTGAAAATTGTAAATGTTAAGTTCTATGTGCAAAAGCTGGTTTAAAATAATTTCGCTTACCGGTATATTTTTTGCGGTTTTAATTTTTTTGCGCTTTTAAATTACGGTTCTTGCAGGTAGAAAACTGCAAATTTTAAAAAACTTATGAGTCAGACAGACTAGGAAATTCCTGCCAGGAGGTGGAGGTGCCACTAATGACCTGTGTTTTTCCATCAGCCAGCCCTTTAGACAGCTGCAGATCATCTCACACTGAGTTGTCAGTGTGAGAGGTTCTGCACAGAGAGGACATAGTGATGTGCAGCTTTTTTTTTTTCCCTCATTCATAATTTTTTTGTTAAGTGAACAGTAGGCTGCATGGAGCTCCTGTCAACATTGACAGGAATCCCAACCAATCAAGCGATTGCTGCAGCCAGCCCATAAAATAGCTGTGTCAACTTCAGAGATTATCGCTTCCAGTCTCTGCTGTGTGTGGCGCTGATATTTGGACATTTTCCTGGGGGAAGATCGTCCCAAATATTGGCTACCACACGCTGGGAGCGATAATGCTTTTGTGTGTGGCCAGCTTAAGCTTCTTAATCCTCAGAAGCTGTCTTATACAAAACTTTGTTTAGTTCTGTTTATCCATCCACCAGTAGATCATGGCCAGGTATGGCTGGGCAGTAATATTGACAGGCAAACACTGCATTATTGTGGATTGGGCTGATCATCGCTCTCGTGTGTGGCACAGACGGATTTATAAAACCTCAGATTATTGTCCCTGAGCCTGTCTGTCTGTTGATATCTATCTGATCAAAGGAAGTTTCCGATTGATTATCATTCCAAGGGGCTTAGGCATTAGGGTATGCAAACAGGGCATATTGAACTCTTACGCAAGCATATTAGGGTTCAATATCTCCTTCCCCCACACAGTTTTCCAACCACTTATAGAGTAAAAATGATAACCATTATGTCTTCTTTTTAAGGAACAAATGTCACACCATAAATATACAGGTTGCTTGTAAGCAAGGTTTATGATTAGAATCATAATGTTGGTTATATTCAAGGGTAATCTGGAAGCTTTTCAGTTATGGTTTTATAGATCTCAGAGTTAAACAATAATTTCTTCTTAAAAGTGTTGAATGGCCATTCTGAATGAGATGATATTATATTTAGCATTATATTATTTTATTACCGTAGACTGATTCGCTAATGAGTGCCTCTTGGCCAGTTGCGGGCCCAGTAGATGAGGTGCTAATCCGCTCATCACAATACCTAACAGAAACTGCTCATGACCTGAGGCTGCGCTTGAAGGGTTACATGGCTCCGCCCAAGGGAAAGGTAGGAAACCATATTGCTTATTGTCACGTTGCTATAACCATTTGTTTTCCTGCTACCTTTTTTTTATGATATTTGTAATGTGATTACATTTGAGTAATGTGAGTGTGAGCAGTGTGAGTAATTTTGTGCTTTTTATATCTGCAATCCTTAATTTGCTTTTCAGTCTATAGACTTTTGCATTCACAATAAAAATATGAGAGCTTATGAAGACACTTCCTTAACAGAGAACTTAGGCCCACTAAACCCAACATGGACGTTATTAGGAAAACTGAATGTACAGCATGTTTGCAACCTTATTTATTTAATCCTCATCATGGGGAAAATAACTATTAACTGTATGCAGACGACTATGGTTGCTGCTACCAGTGTGCCCAATGCAACAACGATTTGCCGTTGGATCGTGTGTACGTGTGGTTGCACACAAGGAACTTCCAATGGCAGGACCCAAACTTAAAATTTCTGCACCATCCCCTTGAAAAATGTGGACAGTGCAAAAAGTAGAATTGTACATAAAGTCCTCTTCCGTCCCACCATAAATACCTCACATGCGTTTCCCACACCATACTGGCCTGCCGACAGATAGCACTCCATTACGCAATGCCAGCTTCAATGGATATAATTCTGTAATGGAATTATGTAGCACATATTAACTTGTGGGAGTCTGGAGCTGGGTCTTTATGCCTGCGCAAGCAAGCACATAAGTGTACAGCGCTGCAGATATCTTGTGGCGCCCTATAAATAAATGTAATAATGTGTGGTTTATTTACTACTGATGCATGTCAGATTTCTTGGCTTGCAATCTGAGATGTAATAGGTTTTGTTTAGACATGGTCTATTCAGTTTCCTATAGAGATTGGGATGGTAACTTTTAGGAAGTAGAAATCCCATATAAGCGTTTACCATGAACTATATTAGATTCTGTGGACCTTTAAGCTGGGCGCAAACTAGCATCCGGTGCCCTTATAAGATATTTACTCACCATCTGAATTGCTGATGAGCTGCCCGATGCCTCCGTACACACTTCATAAGATTACTATGTGGATCTGTCCCATAAACCGCTACTGCAACAATGTTCCCTCCCACAATGGTGGACCTACTGCAGGGAGAAGAAGAGGAATTGTCTGAGCAAGGTAAAAGTATATACACTACTCTTTTCTACCGACCTTGTTTGATCGCTTAAATTGGAAAGTTTAAAAGATGCGATCAAACGATGCACACTTTGCAACAAGCAAACATGGTCGTTGCAGCGTTCACACTTAAACGATTGGAGCGATATTCATGTGAAATAAGTCAGTATGTACCCAGCTTTACATTGGGTATTTTTACCCATCTGATAATAGACCATTATTTTTCAATAGGCGTTGATCACTGTATCTTCTTTTTAGAAAGGGGACAAACTTCCACCTCAAAAGCCAACACACTGCACCATTTATGTGGCGAAGACATATCCTCCGTGGCAGCACATAACATTATCTACTCTTCGCAGGCATTATGAGGTAAAGTGGCAGCCTTACTACTGAAATAGATTCTCAATGTTAATATAGAAAGTAGCAATATCGAGTAACATATCATGTTGAAAGAGTAAAATAATAAATAGTGTACCTGTTATGGTCACATGTACAAAAGGTGCAATAGTAAGACATCATTTATGTACAGCTTATAGTGACTTTATTCAGATTAGAGGCTAAGCTTAACATGTACTTTATTGTAACTCCAGATTTGTTGTATTAATTGTAGAAAACCATTGTTAACTGTAAGGCCAAATACTTGTCTTCTGTTTTTATATGATCTGTGCATGTTTGTGTTTTTATTAGGCTAATCCTGGCCAACTCCCTGATAATAAAATAATTGCTACAGAACTAAACGGCTTGCCAGAGCTAAAGAAGTACATGAAGCGAGTAATGCCTTTTGTAGCCATGATTAAGGTAAGTCTCTATTTAGTAGTACATCCACCAGTCTTATTATAGTATGTAGAGGTAGACACTTTAGGGGGTGTTCCTCTGAAGTGAGCGTGTGCATACATTAAGCTAAGAGTTGGTTTGATTAAATCATCTTTAGCTGTTGTATTGATGGAAGAGTGGGCATAGTGTTCATAAAATCTGTCCATCCAACCAATCTTGTAGTTTTCTCTTAGATCCATCTGGGGGACACTGAGGAGCTAGGTTGCATGAGGCGCTGCATAGCTGGGCGCTAGACAATTAAAACTGTTAAAGGAGACTCTCCTCCCCTCTCCAATCCCCTCAAACTCTGTTCTAGTTCTATTACCGGAGTACCAAGATGGCTGCCACAGCAGCAGACAGATCAATTTGTCCCGCTATCTATGATACTGCAGTGTATGGTTGCATACCAAGAAGATATCCCAAAAGGATATATTTTTCCTGGAATCACCCTCTTCTGCAGTATGTATCATCCTCCCTGGCTTGTTTTCCCTACTGCTAAGGTTTTTAGGACACACTGGTGCTGTGTTCCATTGGCTTCCCATATATTGCTGTATTAGGACTAGGTTTCGAGACTGAAAATGAGAGGAAAGTTACTCCTGGGCAGAGTGTTGATTTCAGGAAGAGTCAAGTTAATATGACTCCCCCCAAAATCAAAATGGTTTTGCCCAAGAGTAACTTTCCTTTCTTATTTTCAATCTCTGACTCAGGTCCATAGTTATATTAGTACTTTCTGACTTTCTCTTTCTGTACTGTCCCCCTTAACTGTCATAAGTGGGCTTGTGTACTATGGAAAATTGATTGCATGACAACCCTTTTTCCCTACTATTATAGTCCTACTAAAAATGGGGAAATGTTAATCTGTGAAAGCCTGTCCTGTACCATCCATCTTTCTGTGTCATAAATAGGATTGTGTACTGTGGGCATTGTATTTCTCTCCTTTATGACTGACCGTACTTTCCTCTTCCCTTTATTATTATTATTATTATTATTATTATTATTATAATTTTTTTGCTGACACGGTACTAATCCGCAATTAGAGAGTGGTTTCCAGGCCTCCCAGCTATACTAAAATAGCGCTGTGTTTCACCACTGAGGGCGTACTTTAAAAAAAATCTGGATTTAAAAATATTATGGGTAAATCCTTAAATATTTTTGGGTTTCTTTTCCTGCTGTGTTTTCCACTATTCCTATTAAATTGGGTTATTGCACTAATGCTATGATAATTTCCAGGCACCTTAGCTACCTGTCAATGTAATGTGTGAAAGGATATGGGTTCAGTTCCTCTTACTCCTGAGAACTCAGAGCTTTAATATAACCTGCTTTACTATCGACTTTTCCAGACAAGGGGGCTTAGTTAACAGGCTCTTATGTCTGAGGAAAAGCAAAGTTCCTGATGCTACTTCATCTAAAATGATTGGATGTCATCTACTTCATTTTGAGGTCATCAGGAGATTTAAGAAATTGGGGGGTTTATTGCTCTGTTTCAAGGAGGTTAATGCCTTAACATCTAGGGAAGTGTTCTGAGCTCTCTATTGCATACCCTTGGTTTGAGGTGGTAAAGGCCACATTTGGGCATGCTGTTGCACTAGGCGATAGCTGCTGTCCTGAACCACAAATTGGGTTGGCTTCTTTTTCAAGAGAGGGTAAGCTATTCCTTCCAGCCATCTTGAACCAGAAGTCCTTCAATTTTAGAAGTTAAGTGTTCAGTTTCAGGACTTTATCCCTTTCATCAGCAATCCACAAGATGCAGTCTCAGAGAGGTGTGGGTGATGTTCAAGCAGCGGACTGCAGATGCGAATATAGTGAATTAGACCTCATGGTGGCCCGGCTTAATTTCTTAGTGCCTTGTTTCTGTTCCAGATCAAGGGAACCTCTAGCAACAGATGTGGCAGTGAGATTAGCACTGTGGCTGTTGAGTTCCAGATTTTGTGAGCAAATGGATTGTCCTCTGTAGGGTTCCTACGTTTCAGTCTAGGGTTGAGTCAGTGTTCCACATAAACCAGGTCCCTGCATATCTTTATTTATAGGAAATTAGGAAATCTGACTCTCTCTATTGGTCGTTTATGATGTCCATGAGTAGTACTTGCCTGTCACAAAACATAGCCAGATGAATTTGCTTCTTATTCAGCAGGCTTACAGGCATTTGATTCATCCAATTAATTTGGGCCTCTCTGCCCTTTTCACCAGTTCTGTCAGTTCGCCCTGGGTGACGAGTAGAGGTGCTTTAGTTCAGCAGCCATGTTGGACAGCTATCTCTTCCTCTATTGACATCTTTTTAAGATTTTGGGTCTTCACCCCTAGGGATGAACCACTCTATGGAAAAGTTGTGAGATCGGGACCACTGAACATTCCCTCACTTAGGAGCTCTTTCGTATATCTCCTAGCTTTGCAGTGTCCCACAGATGGCTCCAAGCGAGAACAGGATTAATTGTTGCTTAGCGCTAAATCCCAGGGGACACCATGTTCCCACCCTCACGCTCAGTAGGATGAGCCCTTTTCTTGGCTTATATTTGTGTTGTATCCTTTCTCTTTCATTCCTTCTCCCAGGTTTTATTTATAAACTGAGATGTAGAAGGGGTTGAAGAGAGGAGAAGCTTCTCCTTCAACAGTTTTAACTATAGTGCCCAGCTTTAGTGTCCTCCAGATGTCTACAGAGAAAACGATTTAGATAAATCCCGTTTTATAATGCATTTCCATATTCTTTTAGAAAATGTGTTTTTTACATGCTTTAGCCTCCTCCAGTCATTGCAACAGCATGTTTCTAAGCAGAACTGGGTGACCTGAAATGGCGTTAAATAAATTGGTAGTGGTAAATATTTTGTGTGTATTACATCATTGAATCTTACATGTTCAATACAATCTTTTTTTCATATCCATTAATTAAATTTAAAAAGTTTATTAATGTTTGTTATAGCAAAAATTGCTGAATTGTTTGTTTATAGAATATTTAATAGCTGGACAATGATCTGATAAGCTTATTTATTATCTCTGTTTACAGTGGAGTCATTTTAATCTTCCGCTACATATTAAGAAGCATGCTGTACAAAAACAAATTTCTAACACCGGTCATTCTGTATTCTGACAGGAAAATCTAGAAAAGAAAGGACCTCGTATTCTAGATCTACAATTGGAGTTTGATGAACAATCTGTTCTTCTAGAAAACATTGTCTATCTGACCAACTCTTTGGATGTTAGTACTTTCATCGTTTCACCCTATTGTATATTGTTGCACTACTTTGTCCATTATTATGTTTTCCCTGTTGTCTCTGTAAGGCGGTGCAGATACCATGTTGCGACTTATAAATAAATGTTAATAATAATCTTCTCATCCTCATTTTCCTCCTCAACTGTTGTTTATATTGGTTCTTAATGAATGCCAGTTCTCTTGTAAGTTCATAAATATCCTAAACTGTTGTGTTGCAGACTACAGAAATCCAAATCTCTTAATTGGAGTTGACAAAACCAAATTGTTCTGTTTATGACATTTACTGTAGTGGGCATGTTATATTGTTATTGCTGCTCATAAGAGTGTGCAGAACTGGCTCTTCAGTTTCCTTATAGTTTCCTTATAGTTTCCACTAACTTAATGTTTGCAAGCATAGTAGTGCCATATCGGCGATTGTCCAATTTCTTTTTATTCATCCACATCTTAGCACTATAGTCTGTTTATTGAATCAATTAGCTCAGTGGTGCGTTCGATATGTCCTGTAAGACTTTTATGGTAACAGGTAAAAAGCCATAAACAGTAACAAAAATAAATTATTCTGATTGCTAAGTAAGGGGACTATTTGTGAGAGCGGAGTATTTATAATGCTTTTACCATAATTTCCCAAATCACCATTTATTATTTATTAGATTAGGCATTTCTATATGTATTTTTTTTTCTTTTTCCAGTTGGATCAGATTGATGTGATATTTGCTTCAGATGCAGATGATAAAATTAAGGAAGACTGTTGCCCAGGAAAACCATTTTGTGTCTTTAGAACAGAGGTATGAGCTAGAGGACTTGCTCTTAAATCTTACCATGAGCTCCTTTACCAAAAGTGTTGGCTTCATAGAGCTTTTCTTTAATTTGCATGTCCCAAATATTATTTTAATGAACTTATAAGACTTCAGCTCAGAATATTGCACATTTACATGTTTAATATTTACACCTTACAACTTCACATAATTTACGTAACTTATGTTACGTTGGAATATTGTTTTGTGTAGTTATTGTAAGCAGTTCCATAATTAGAGCAAATATTACCTAAAGTTTAATAAATATTTTTTGAAGCTCCTGCTTTTAAACTAAATAGTGGGGGTGTAGGCATACAAGGTGTATGTCTGTGAGGGATGAATGATCAGCACTGGAAATGTACAAATTGTTAATGGGATGGGTCAGTGGTTTATTACACCGGGAATATTCCAGGTAACTCTTGCTACTTGGTGTTGCTTGCTCCTGATATTCCCTGACAGATGCAATGTAGGGATAGATATCAATACGCAGACGTCCAGATTTAGGTTAAAAAATATTTATTTTCCTTTTATTTATAAGGCAATAAGGTGTCCGATATAATGGCTGCTGTTAATGGTAAGTGAGCACCAGAGAATGTCCACTGAGTAGTCTGGAATAAGAGTGGCAAAGATAAAAAGTTTGAAAGGTAAGTATTTGGAACAATGTTGCAGGCGGTGTAAATATTGTAGGCTGGATAGTGTCAAATCCTCATGTGTGATGTTCAGCAAACAGTATCTGATTTTTGCTGAGACCCAAGATCTGCGTGAGGGCTGGCAGAGTTTGGCGATGATGCTGCGTTACATCACTCCTGTACAATGCTGTGATGTGAGACCGGAGAGGCACAAAGTTGTGCGTTAGAGTCCTTTTGCCGGCATATGCATGTGCTGATTCTAAGCGCTGGTGATGGGTCTCAGTGCAGAGGGTGATGTACAATGGATTAAACAGATCGTGTTGTAAGGCAATTTTTGAAGGAGTTGCGTGAGTGTCCCTGATGCGGTATCACATCGTAAGTTGGTACGGTGTGATACTTCCGGAAAGAGATCAGACAGTTTCAGTATAACGTTTCCCCGAAGGGAGACAGGGTAACTCACGTTTGGCTGGTTGTTTTCTGGTGGTGCTGGGGTTGACACTGTAGGTATCTTCAGAGGTATTCCGTGATGTTGGTCCTCGTGTCCCGGTATTGTGCTAGCGGATTCTTTTAAATCTTCTGCAGCTCCTGCTGCGTTCTTTGTCTTTCGGTGATGATCAATGCCGCGGATAATAGAAGGGGTGATGTTTTGTTCTCTTAATGGTTCTCCCTGGGTTCCCTGTCCTGGATGGAGCTGAATGTCTGTGGTTCAGGGTTGGGGGTGTAGAGGCAGACAGTACTAAAAGTGGGGCCAAACGCGTTTCGGCTCTTAACGAGCCTTTCTTAATGGTCTATAGTGCTGCTTGCTGACTCCCGCCTCTAAATAGGTGCCTTGGACGACTCCTTCTCATTCACGATTGGGTAGTTGGTAGGTGTGGTCTGGTGGGAGTATGAGTGTATACTCATGTCCTAAGGTGATGGATTTGGGAGAGATATTGTGTTGCTACTGGGGGGCCGGTCCTGCTTGTGCAGTTGGTGGTGGGATAAGCACCTGCAATTTGTGCTAATTGCTGCTGTATAAGCTGCAATATAAATAAGGGACCTTTGCTGGAAGTATAATACAGTGTGTATGGATACTTGCATATTGTGTAGTTTATCTTTTGTCTAGCAACATTCCAGGCAATAGTTGATAATGGCACTGTGTCTCTTCAATGCTTTTAATTGAGGCATATGTGATGGGTAAAGTAGGGGGATGAGCCCTAGTATAGCACCTGATGTCCAAGTCTGTGGACCTGTGACTCCCATGTCAAAATGGGTGTATTCAGCTAGATGTGCTGAGTACGGTCACATATTTAGATAGTGTTGTCTGTGTCCTTGTGGGTTGGTTGTTCTATGTTGGGTGTCACTGGTGCAATGGGGGCTGGTAGACGATGGTACTAAAAGTGTCCCCGGTGGGTTTAAAGGAACCATTTGAGTTCAAAGTCGGTGTTAAGTCCCACTGGGGTCAAGGTGTCCAGTTTGTATATCCATTACATCTCAGCTTTTGCGAGATTTTCTCCTTTGTCACATTTCCTCCAGTGATTCTCCACTTTTTCAATGCCTATAAGGCTTTTGATGGATGTCACCGAGCATTGTGTGGTATGGAGTGATTTTTTACTCCATTCCATTCCTCCATAGGAATGGAGTAGAAAATCACTCCATGCTCGGTGACATCCATCAAAAGCCTTATAAGCATTGAAAAAGTGAAGAATCACTGGAGGAAATGTGACAAAGGAGAAAATCTTGCAAAAGCTGAGATGCAATGGATATACAAACTGGACACCTTGACCCTGGTGGGACTTAACACCGACTTTGAACTCAAATGGTTCCTTTAAACCCACCAGGGATACTTTTAGTACCATCGTCTACCAGCCCCCATTGCACCAGTGACACCCAGCTTAGAACAACCAACCCACAAGGACACAGACAACACTGTCTAAATATGTAACCGTACTCAGCACATCTAGCTGAATACACCCATTTTGACATGCGAGTCACAGGTCAACAGACATAGACATCAGGTACTTTACTAGGGCTCATCCCCCTACTTTACCCATCACATATGCCTCAATTAAAAGCATTGAAGAGACACAGTGCCATTATCAACTATTGCCTGGAATGTTGCTAGACAAAAGATAAACTACACAATATGCAAGTATCCATACACACTGTATTATACTTCCAGCAAAGGTCCCTTATTTATATTGCAGCTTATACAGCAGCAATTAGCACAAATTGCAGGTGCTTATCCCACCACCAACTGCACAAGCAGGACCGGCCCCCCAGTAGCAACACATTATCTCTTCCAAATCCATCACCTTAGGACATGAGTATACACTCACACTCCCACCAGACCACACCTACCAACTACCCAATCGTGAATGAGGAGGAGGAGTCCAAGGCACCTATTTAGAGGTGGGAGTCAGCAAGCAGCACTATAGACCATTGAGAAAGGCTCGTTAAGAGCGTTTGGCCCACTTTTAGTACTGCCTGCCTCTATACCCCCAACCCTGAACCACATACATTCAGCTCCATCCAGGACGGGGAACCCAGGGAGAACCAGTAAGAGAACAAAACATCACCCTTTCTATTATCTGCGGCATTGATCATCACCGAAAGACAAAGAATGCAGCAGGAGCTACAGAAGATTTAAAAGAACATACTGCTAGCTCAATTGGCGCCGATACCGGGACACGATGACCAACATCACGGAATACCTCTGAAGATACCTACAGTGTCAACCCCAGCACCACCAGAAAACAACCAGCCAAACGTGAGTTACCCTGTCTCCCTTCGGGAAACGTTATACAGAAACTGTCTGATCTCTTTCCGGAAGTATCACACCGTGCCAACTTACGATGTGATACCACATCAGGGACACTCACGCAACTCCTTCAAAAATTGCCTTACAACACGATCTGTTTAATCCATTGTACATCACCCTCTGCACTGAGACCCATCACCAGCGCTTAGAATCAGCACATGCATATGCCGGCAACAGGACTCTAACGCACAACTTTGTGCCTCTCCGGTCTCACATCACAGCATTGTACAGGAGTGATGTAACGCAGCATCATCGCCAAACTCTGCCAGCCCTTACGCAGATCTTGGGTCTCGGCAGAAATCAGATACTGTGCGATCAACATCACACTTGAGGATTTGACACTATCCAGCCTACAATATTTACACCTCCTGCAACATTGTTCCAAATACTTACCTTTCAAACTTTTTATCTTTGCCACTCTTATTCCAGACTACTCAGTGGACATTCTCTGGCGCTCACTTACCATTAACAGCAGCCACTATATCTTTTTTAACCTAAATCTGGACGTCTGTGTATTGATATCTATCCCTACGTTGCATCTGTCAGGGAATATCAGGAGCAAGCAACACCAAGTAGCAAGAGTTACCTGGAATATTCCCGGTGTAATAAACCACTGACCCATCCCATTAACAATTTGTACATTTCCAACGCTGATCATCCATCCCTCATAGACATACATCTTGTATGCCTACACCCTCACTATCCCCACTTCTGGTAGAACGGTATTACTACCATTTTCAGCTGCAGGATTAGGGCGCTCAGCACTTTAACTACCACCCAGATTTTGGCCCCCCAAATTCTCAGTACACATTAATATTTTAAACTAAATAGTCTGTTTTCTTAACGAGACACAAAAAGAACACAAGATACATTTAGAACTTTATTCTCTCAGCTGTCCCATTTTGTATTTCTGACTTTGTAGCAAAACTGGCTTTAACTATTTTGGTCCATAGACTCTCTCAACACCTTATCTGTTATTGGCTTTAGCCCTTTCTCCCATTGCAGTCTGGCACTTATGCCCAATTATCAAATTCTTTTACTGTAGATAAGCATCTAAATTTTTTTTATTTTTTTTATGTACAGTCTGCAGCCTTTAAATTTGTGCCCACCTGTTTAACAATTTCACATTATAGTGTTTAACAATTTCACATTATAGTTAAGAGTTTTGTATACATGTAAGCCTCATAAAACACAATCTTGTAACCACAATAAAAGAAAGCAAATCATAGTCACTACTATACAATACAGACAGCCTCTTATATATATCTTAGTGACAGCCATACCATACAGACATTATCCTAGTGACCGCTATACCATACAGGTCACCATAAAATACAGTTAGCATCCTTCTGACCACTGTAGAATAAATTCAACATTTTTGTAACCACAATGCAGTTAAAAATGGCCTCATTGGAAAACAGAAAACATTTGTAACCATAATACAAAAGAATAACAACTTTGTAAGTGCTTTACTGTTATCTAGTTTGTGTGGGTGTGGGTGTGTGTGTGTGTGTGTGTGTACAGTATATATATATCCAACCAATCTCTCCTCCTTGCGTGCATCCAGTCTTCCTATACTTCCCCCATGTCTGTTCCTAGCCTCCCAGTATTCCACATCATGTGTCTCCAGCACCCCAGTATCCCCATCGTGTCTCCAAACCCCCAGTATTCCAATCATGTGGCTCCAGCCCCCTCAGTATCCCCATCATGTGTCTGCAGCCCCCCAGTATCCCCATCCTGACTCCAGCCCCCTCAGTATCCACATTATGTATCTGCTGCCCCCCCGGT
>WWET01001157.1:100997-120956 GCA_011038615.1 Limnodynastes dumerilii
TTTTTCCCATCATGTGTCTCCACCCCCCCAGTATCCCCATCATGTGTCTCCAACCCCCCCAGTATCCCCATCATTTCTCTGCAGCCCTCCAGTATCCCCATTGTGTGGTTCCAACGCACCCAGTTTCCCTATCATTTCTCTTCAGCCCTCCAGTATCCCCATCATGTAGCTCCAGCCCCCCACTATCCCTATCATGTCTGTGCATCCCTCCAGTATCACCATCATGTGGCTCCAGCCCCCCCAGTAACCCCATCATGTGCCTCCAGTATCCCAGTGTTTCCGTACCTTTGCTGTGTCTCCTCCGCGACGCTATCCTTTAATCTCTTCCTCCTTCCTATCCTCATACAGGAAGTTCCTGCCATAAACACAGCAAAATTCCTCCACTTTGTACATTTGGCTGTAAGCCGAGATACTTTCTGCTTTGCACCTCAACCTTTGGACTTTAAAGGAGACAATCTTTTACTGTAGTCTCTGATCTGCCACTGGTTTTACCTGTAAAGTACTTGCACATAGAGCATTGACATACAATTTTATTTGTTATTTTTAATAATAAAAAAAAAAGCAAAGTGTCTGTATTTGGAAATGATCAGTGGTGAGCCTAACCAGGGGCAGAACTACCATTGGTGCAACGGCACCGGGGCCCATGCTGATACAAGGGCCCAAAGCTATCATTACTGCACCGCTGAAACTCCCCACTGGGTTACCTGGAATATCATCAGGGCCAAAGCATATTTTTTGCACCTGGGCCCACTACTTGCTAGTTCTGAGCCTAACAATGTAAATTTGTTTTAATAGATTTTTTGCTTATTTGGTTTAGCCTGGAGTGCCAGTGTTCCTGGTGAATCCACAGCCATCAAATGGCCACTTTTCCACAAAGATTGAAGTCCGGCAAGGTGACAGCAGAGATTCAGTAATAAGACGCCTAATGAAGTGGGATCGTGGTATAAAAGGTAACTTGCTGACGTGAAGGGGGAAGTGTGGTGATGGGCTTGGATGTACATTCTTTGGGTCTCTAATGACTGACATGTGAGCATGTGTTTAATGAGAAATAATTGTAGTCTGAGTAGAGTTCAGTTTTCAAGATTGGTAATATAAAAGTAGAGCGCATTGCCTTTCTGTAACTATCTTGTTACTGTGTGTCCTTGAGATCTGCAATGCACTGAGACCTAGTAATTTGTACAGATCACACGGAATAGGTTTAGTTTTTCATCAGAAAAGTATATTGTCTTTTTTTTTTTTTTTAAACTCTATTTTCAATTACTCTGCTATTATTTAATAATGTATGGCAGGATGTGAAAAAGTAAGAATTAACCTCCACTTTTCCTTGACTTAACGTGTTCAGATCATTAATGAGCACACCATGTACTCTACAACGAATAAGTTAATCTGGTTCCGTATTGGACAAAAGATTAGTCGCAAGTTTTGTACAGTTTAAAATTGTCTCATATATCATAATGAAAAATAAATTATACTATCTAACTTTTAATGTTAGTGTATTCAGATGAATTAACTGATGTTTTTAGTCTTATTTTCTTAAATCCTCTGTCATTGTGTCAATGCTGTAAGACCATTATAATTGCTTAAAACATACAACTAGTTCAGCTGCCAAAGTTGATTCAGATTGTTTTTTATTGTATGATTATCATTAGCTGTATCAATCATTGTATGATATATGCTGTTTTGTTTATGTGAAATCCACATCATTTAGACATTACACATAATAGGGGATTTGTTAAAGTCGAATGAATTTTGAAGAGAACAGTAAACTATCGTTGTAAAATAATGTATGATTTGTCTTTTGGTAATGCATCAGATCAAATCATAATGTGTATGGTCCCTTTTTGTACAGTGGGACTGCAATTAACTACAATGAGCCAAGTCCTTAGAGCGGATTCATATGTGATTTGGGTCCTAGAGCAATGTATATGTAGGGATGCACAATCACAGAACTGTGTTCTCGACCATTAACCACTCCCCTCACACAGACTGACCTCCAAGCTCAGATCCTTCTCTTCTCATTGTGCAGGTCTGATTTGTAGGCACATCCACTTGCCATTGCAACACAGCCCCTCTGTCAGAATTGTTGCTCTTCTTAGGTATCAGTGTGTTTTCACATTGGGTGGCAGGGATGCTTGCACAATCTGATCCTTGCATATGGCCCTAATGTTCTCTGCAAATCGTAATTTGTTGATGTCTTGTGTGGTTTTATGAACGCCACAAATTTCCCCCCGCACTTTAATGATTATTTACATCAGTCCCTGCCACATTGGAGCTACAATCTGAGTTCCCTAATACATACACACAGACTAGGGTTAATTGAGTCCGCAGCCAGTTAATGTACCAGAATGTCTTTGGAGTGTGGAAGGAAACTGTGTCTGCATTGGTTTCCTCTGGGTGCTCCAGGGGAGAACATACAAACTCCACACAGATAAAGCCTTGTCTGTGTATCAAGCTCATGACCTTAGCAAGTGCTAATTATTGAGTCACCATAGAGGTAAAATACATTGCATTTCAACAAAGTATTATATTACCTCTAGAACACAGAGGATTCTCTGCTTACTTTGTTGTAATGTGGAGTTACAGAAGCTCATCCCTCCTAAAATAGCAGCGGTGTAATGGAGAGTAACAAGGACTTCAGCCTGCATGCCTACCTTTCACCCACCTCGCATAACCCAGTCTACATGTGACATTGACCTTTCTCTGGGTCTATTCATCAATGGATGTCTTTATATGTTTTTGTATTTTTAGAAAATTTTGATCAATAAGGATTTCATTTCTTTCTAGATGTCACAAAGGTGAAACTCATGCGTTATGACGACCCTGTATTGGGACCACGTCGTGTTCCTGTTCTTGGAAAAGAAGAAAATGGTAAAACAGTGATATCGCAGCAAGCTGCCTTCCACATTGACCTTAATGAGAAGAAAGTGCTTGTTGCAGATAATGGCCTTAAGACGGATATTGGTGACACATTGGTGTACGTTGTAGGTTGAACTCATACAGTGGAACATTAGCCTACACAGGGTTTCTTAAAGACAACAGCCTGGCCGGGTTTTTTGTTTAAGAATTCTCCATCAAAAATGCATTGGCTTATCGTGCAATATTGAAGTTATTGTTCTAGTTATCACTTGTTTTTAGAGGCAATAAATTACAATACTGGCAATGCAGAAGTTACAAACCATTTTAAGAGTTATTTTATGAACTAAAAAAACTCTGCTTGTTTCTCATGTTCAAAATAAAGCCAGATCTGTGCAGTCATTCTTTTCTTTCACCACCATTCGTACATTTAGTCTGTTTTAATCATGTATACATTGCCACATACATAAATCACATTAGTATATTTTGAAGTGTGTCGAGGTAATACAACAAAATACAGTACAGACATACAGGATTGGGATAGACAGCATAAAATACAAAATATAAATATAAAAATATAAAAAAAATACAATAGAGTAAAGCAAGAACAGAAGGCACAGCAAAATGCGAGGTGTCAACCTTGGCAAGGGATAGAGCACAGTGAGAGGTTGAAAGGGAGCCACCTGGTGGGGATGAGATAAAAGGGTAGCAGAGGGGGGACAAGAGGGTATAGTACTTTTACTTTTCTAGGACAACCCAGCAACTAGCATCCAGTACTATTTGTGTGTGTGTGTGTGTGTGTGTGTGTGTGTGTGTGTGTGTGTACATGGTGTGTGTGTGTGTGTGTGTGTGTGTGTGTGTACATGCGTATAAACAGCAGGGTGGCAGGTTTAGAGGAAATGTGTGGAAAAAATACCTCACCGAAAGGGTAGTGGAATAGCTTCCCATCTGAGGTGGGAGGGGCTAACACAGTAGAACCATTTAAATATGCTTGGGATAAATATAAGGGTATCCTAAATCTTAAATTCCATTGAGTATCAAGGGGCAGAAAGGATGGGCCAAGTAGCTCTTATCTGCCGTTACATTCTATATTTCTATAGAATGCATAGAACGTACAGGGTTTATTTTTCTTTTTTATTATGTTCTCTTTCCTTTTTATAATCTCTTTGAAATTTAAGCCTTGTTGTGATTGTCCTAAATGTCCCCATGTTTTTTTTTTTTGAAGTATGTTTTACACATTGGCAGATTTCTCTCATAGAGTTTCCTGAGATGGCCTTTGGACCATCCAAGCAACATCTATTTCCATCTTTCACATTATTGTGATCCTTGCAAACGCATGGAACTTTCTGTGGTGCACCTTACTTTTCCATCTGGTTTAACGCTGATCAACCCTTATTCTTCTCCAAATTCTAAAAAGCTACGCATTTTACCTTTCCTTGTGTTCATGTTGGACTGGAGAAGTGAAGGCATTATAGGGGGAAAGACTTTCTTGGGGCCCAAGTCTTAAAACTTCAACACATCCACTGTTTGTGGCCCTTTACTATCTTTATTTTTTTCTATTTTTAGATTTATGCTTTCTCTTGGTCTGTGACACAGATTAGCTGCACTTTATGTATTAGATTAAATTGTTTCCAGAAAGCAGCTTTGTGTTGTATCTGAAACTAACAAACATAAACCAATATGTAACACATTGCTGACAACATTCAATATTGCTTTGTATTTTAGCATCTTTTTTTTATCAATCCTTTGTTTTGCTTAAAACAAACAAAACTTAAATTTTTTTTTATCTTTGAAATACAGAAAACAATCCTCATTTAGGACAGACGGAAATGATGTAAAGATGCGGTTTTGATTTTTTTTCGGCACACAAGAAGAGACCTAGATAATATTAATATCTGTCTGTAACAGATATCATCTGTTTGCATTTTAATTCTGGTAAACAAATGTAACCCAAATATGTTTGGTAAAAATAGAAAAGCATATATATATATATTTTTTTTTTTTTATAACTTTTACTAATTTTATTCCATCTGCACTGTTGCTTGGTAACATACTAAAATACTAATGCTACAGACCAAGAGATTTATAGAAGCGATGTACCTTTACTTGGTGATAGATTTAATTCTGTAGGTGACACATGCGAAGAGTGTCCTTTAACTTCCACACTTAAAACTTTTAGGCCTCAATAAGTAAGTGATATATTTTATTACCTGTAAAGAAATTTACATTTGGCACCATTGAAGTGATGCTGGATGACTGATGTTTTGTGATAGAACCATCATACAGTATTTGAAGTGCCTAGCTATGCAACATGAAGACGAACGGAGTGACCTTTTAAGAAAAGCCCCTGCAAAATTACTTGCTGCTCTAAGCCCAATAAACCAATTTCACGTTCTTTAGCCCTCTAACTACTGAAAGACTGCTCACATATGTAATTTTTAATGTTGATAAAAAGTTTAAATAATAATTAAACAAAGAAAGAGACACCACTTCATCAGGAATTTTATGGTTTTTGCAAGTGTTACAAGCTTTAACTAAAAGAAAGAGCAATAGGGTGATTTTTACAAACTCTTTGCATCTTTCATTAAAATATATAATTTGATTAGCTAAAATGTTCTAAATGCTTTTTTTTAAAATAAGTTATAAATGATTAATATAGTCTAAAATGTTACTTGTTTTAGCTTTTTTCACTCCCAACACCCAAAATTGCACAATTTTTGAGCCATGGGGAAGGGGTAAAATGGAATAGGTCTAGTTAATCTTTAAAATTCCATTGAGTATGTGGCATTCGTTATCTCCATGCAAAATAACATTTGTGTTTGCACCCCTAGCAAAGTAACACCCCAGGTAATAACGACAGGCAATTTAGACACACTGCATGCGTAATGCGCGTGGCAGATGTTACTCATTGTAACGCTGATCATATGTAACTTCGTACGATAGGGCGTGCTGTCGCTATGCAAGCTGAATATGCGCATTGTGGACAGAGGGTGACACTATATAGACACTTATGTACAACAAGGCATTACGTACGACCTGAGATACGCAAGGAGAAGTTATGGTTCTGAACACCTATATCATCTAATTTATGTACGTGAGAGGGGAGTGCCAGGGGGGGTGAATTATCCTTAGTAGTGCGTAACTTAGGTACCCTTGCGTATGTAAAACGCCCTTAAGTCTGGATCAGGCTCATGGTCTGTGATACTGCAATTGTTTTATTGACCAGGTAAAATAATTTAGCATTTAAAATATGCATAGTGGCAAGTCACGTGGCTGTTAAATCCCTAATTTGCACTCTATTGACTTTAGCCTATTTAATGAAAGAACTGCCAAGACCGGAGTGGTTCAGAACACAAATCATTTTACAGATCATTGCTGCTATAGTTATTTGTCTTCGTTGCAAAGTTTAAAATGGACATTATATAACTAGGAAAGCACATGCCTGAGCAGAGAACATTAATTATGCAATGTTTGTCCCATGGTAATTTAGTCAGTCTAGCGTGTTCTAATGTTTGACAAACATTTTCTGCATATTTATACTACATAATTTGTGCACGTAGTAAAATAAATTTTTTGTCTCTTATATTCGTTACTGTATACAGGGTTTTTATGGGGAAAAAAAACTCCTTTATTTTCCTCATTACAGGCTTAAAAAAAAAATTACGTCATCAAAAGGATTTTTCTTACAATCTCTCATATAGGACCAGATTCACACCAGCGGACGTATTTCACATATGTCCACATTTTACCGATATTTGCTACTGCGCATGCATAGTAACAAATATACGTAATCTACATGTGGTTTCTTTACGTCTTAAAGTCCGCATATACACAATCTATGTAACGAAACAGAACGTAGATTATTTGTTACTACGCAAGCGCGGTAGGAAATATTGGTAAAATGCGGACGTCTGGTGTGAATCCGGTCCATAATGTGGATATCTTACCATTTTCAACTAACATTACTCCCAACGAAAATATTTGCAGGTTTTATCATTTCAAAGGGTAGAGGCATATCCTGCATCTAATTGCTTCAGTCACGTTGCTTAAAATAAAGTCCCTTTGATGGGAGAACACTGCAGGCAACAATTCTCGTTTGCTGCAGTTATATTGTGAAATATGATTGAAACCCGTCTTTCATATCACAACCATGGAAGACATTTCACACTAAATAAAGATTTGTTTCTGATAAAAATCTGAGAGGTGGGTGCTGCTAATATATAAGCTGGGGATTGATACTATTTATGAATAAGGTTAGCAGTCATAACAGTAGACTAGGTACTAACTTTTGATTTCTTTATATTTGGATCTGTAATGATCAGATCTGTGGGGATCCGCATTTGCTGGGTACAAAATTTGCACGACTGCACAGCAAACTACTTCCTTATTTATGTAGCAGGCACCAAACTAAGGCTGGAAAAACACCAAACGTGACAGCCCAATGATGTTGCAGGATAAGGATCTTGCTGTCATGTTAGTCATCTACTGCAAAATCTAAGCGCTTCAAATAGTAACAGAAAACACAGTTCATGAGGCAGCGTTCCAACCGGAAATGCTGAAAAGGAGTCAAGGAAGAAATATCTCTGCCTGTGCCCTTTACTAAGCACTTTTAAGTTAAAACAAAATATACTGTATCTAATAAATGGACACCTCAGTGTGAGTGGACTAACTGTGAAGCCAGAGCTTTATTGTTATTACTCATGGGACTGATTTTATGGTAAATCGTGTGCAGCATAAAATGCATGATACCTCAATGAAAGTGCAGCAGTACCTCAAGAAGGAACAGAGGAAAGCACTTAGACTGTTTACTAATCTATTGTTCCTTCCTGACCCTTCTCTCTTCTCTTCTCTCTAAATAGTTCACTAAGAGGGTTTAAGCCACTATATATTATATAGCTGCTGGCTTGGTCATTGCTTCTGCAATTCTATGTGAAAAAGCAGAAAGTCTTCTAAACCCTGGGGTTCAGAGGCCATAGTTGTGACAATAAAAACTATTACAATGAAAAGGTCAATAGACTCGTATACCCTCAGCTGGTGACATTCAAAATGTCAATAGCTGAGTATTATGTTAGTATTCCATGTACTGTACATCACATATATATTAATACTTTTCTGAATTACAAGTAGCCTGCATTACATTAAATTTGCTGATGTTACAAACAATAACCAAAATAATACTCAACTGCTGACATTTTGACGTGTGGATACCAGACCTGCACATACTGCTCTATGTATTCAGAAAACACATGTAAAAATGGAACATGCAGACCATATTTAATTTCCTTCTGAAGTATTCTACCACATACATTTTAATAATTTGTGAACCTGTCTTGTAAACCTGTCTTTAGTTTACTAACAACACATTAGAATTTATTATATAAGTAAATATAGTATTTTTTAAAAACATTTCTTCTTATTTTGAATTTATATTTATTACCTTGAAAAAAAGAAACTTTTAGACTGTTACAGATGCATTTAACTGACAAGTCATCTGCTTCTGATGCTTTGACTGATATGCCTAGAATGTTAATTATACAAAGTACTTCTGTATTAGAAGGGTGGATTGTGGTGTAAATTGTTTGCTGCAGGATCATGCAGTTCTTTGTAATTGGCACAGAATCCTATCATCAGAAAGTATGCTAGAATTGTTCAGGTGTAAGACAGACAATTCTAATATTGGAAAAATAAGAACTAACTTGAGCTTGGTGGGTTGGTGTGAAAAAAATAGTTAGATTCAGAGCGCAATCTACCACACAGTAACTGCCAATCTGTGAACAAAATAGTACAAATAGAATAAAGGGAGATGCGCTAGAAAATAACAGTGGATTCTCGAGAGGAGTAATAATGAAAAATATATAAAGTATTTATTAAATAACCATAGATCTACAACTACAACGTTAGTAGCAAGTAAATATATTGCAGCAGTGTGGTATTTATAATGCTAAAACAAGCACAACAACTAATTGCCTTCAATAGAACATATTAATGAGCTGTGAGGATAGAAGCATATATTAAAGTTCCTCTTAAATTATCAGCATTCAGTAAGTCATAGTGTGCATGTCACACATAGGATAATGTTAGCCCGCTGGAGCCTGTAAAAGTGCCTCTATAGATTGTAAAACTTGGAGGAGGCTGGTGGATAAAGATGGTGTTATATCAACAACGGTGGTTTGTACAGTGGTCTGTTCCTTAGGAGCTGGCAACAATGTTGCTGAGGTATACGGAGGAGAGATGCTGGATACAAAGCTAATAGCAGTCAATAGCATTGGTTAAACTCACGTGTCCCCTGTGTAAATAGCCGTTGGGTCTAGGGAAGGGCAGTACAGATGGCCGGGAATCAGGCTGTGATGAATTACCTGTGCTGAAATGCGGAAGTTGGTAAGCTTGTAAGTCCTGTTACTGCCGCTGGTGTCACGTGGCCGGTGTATGGATACCGCGTTGTCGGCAAGATGCTGACAGAGTTTCACCAAAGGAGGCTGATCAGATCTCCCTGTCAGGCTATAGCTGGAAGCTCTCTCCTCGTGTAAATGCAGATATGTATAGAGAGGGAATTGGTGTAGTCCTCAGTATTATGAGCTCTCCTAGGAATAGGCACAGCGGATCCTGGATATCGGCAGAGTGCAAGTGCTGGTGCTCAATAATGTGCAAATAAAAGTGAACCACATCAGATGCTGCCCCTTGACGCGTTTCTTTGTCCTAGTACTGACAATTTCCTCAGAAGGGATTAGTGATTACTCACAGGAAGTCTATTTTATACCTTTCTTGCAATCAATTAGAAACAGATGGTCTTATTAATTAAACCTGTCGAGATTCCTATAAATGAGCAGCAGAAATTTTGTTTTTATATATATGTATAAAAGGAAACATATACATAAAATTGAAATCAAATATATACATAACATTTAGTTAAAAATTGAATTAAAAATAATCAGAGTATTCCTCCAAAGAATAACATTAATAAATTATAATAACAACAATACTAATAAAAATAAATATAAATAAATAAAAAGTGAAGGATAATGATAAAAAATGTACAATGATAATAATAATAATGACAAAAACACTTGTCTTTAGACAATCATATGCATAATATACAATAAGGCATACATGTAAAATACTAATTGAGATGTAATGGTCCTGATTCGCAGGTTGGACAAGGTAATTCATCTCTAAATTGTATTTGAAAATTATACATATTATAATAGTACATGTTCTGTTCAAAAGTACTATTACATGTGAATATTATAACAGTAGTAGAAAAAAGTTAATCATATGTAAATACGTTATTTAATATAAAGTAACATACATAATAAATGGTGAATAAATGAATTCATAAAAATAATTATAAAATCCAACATATTATACAGTAAATAATGAAATAAACAAGTGAATAGGGTTATAGAACCCAAAAAAATCTGAATTAAATGAAAATGAATTATGAAATGAAAAGAAAACTAAAAATCCAGATCTACACACTCGTTCATGCCCCCCGGTTATAGTGTTTGGAGCAAGTGGATCCAGTACGCTTCTCTGGAGCACAGGCGTTGGAATCTGTCACCTCCCCTGCGTGTGGAGGGCACAGATTCAATCTCCACGATCGTAAGGTGGGAAGGGTTGGATTCACAGCATTTCGCGAAATGCGTGGCCACGCTACTCTTAGGATTTTTATTGAGGATATTCCGCCTGTGCTCCAGAGATCTCAACCTGAGGGGACTGGTAGTGCGTCCCACGTACTGTAAACCACACCTGCAATTTAAAAGATAAACAACATAGGAGATGTTACAATTAATACATGATGGAATGGGATATGAAAGTTTTGTTTTAAAGGATTTAAAATCTTTTGTTCTATGCATGATGTGTGAACAGGTAAGACACCTGTTGTTCCCACATTTGTAACAACCCACTATTTGAGGTAAATTCCATTGTTCTAACACAGTTCTTTTCTTAATTACTAAGTCAGGACACGATTGATAAAAACTGGGCGCTAGATAGTTGCCCAAGTTCTTAGCTTTTTTAAAAACTACTTGTGGATGGGATGGTAGACAAGATTTTAGAATGGGGTCATAGAACAAAGTTTGATAGTTTTTCTTAATAATATTTGTAATTTTCCTAGCTGCACAATTGTAGCGGGAAACAAAAGTCGGAAATAATTGTTTTGCCTGTTTAATATTTTTAGTAACAGTTAGATCAGATAAAGATCGAGTAGGGAGGATCTGTCCATCGCCACTACATCCTGAAAGGCTTGTGTAAGGAGAGGATCCGCGTAGGACCTTGATTGAAAGGCCCTGACCAGATCCTCTGCCTGAGGTTTGAATAGATCCAATGTGGAGGTAAGCCAGGTTTGTTTATGGTTCTAATATTGGTCCTTTTACCCTTGGTATTCTGATATATTGTTCTGGTTATTAGGAATTATAATTTCTGTCAAAAAGAAAAATAGAAGTTTCAGTCAGTAAATGTACTAGTCAGATAACACATTAACTTTGCAAGGATAGGGAGGGAGAATATTCTAACTAACAGTCAGGGCAGTGCTTGCTAATAGCTAGTGCTAGTTTAGAGAAGGGACAGAAATCCTGCGCAGCTGCCCAATCGCAGAAAGACAACCACTGGGGTCAAATACCTGAACTGACCCCTCTTTTTTACACTCCAAACCCACTCCTACGAAGTGGGAAGGAAATGAAACAGTATAAATCAAATAATGTGGTGAGAGCCGCGCTTAGGGCAAAGTAAAAGGAGAGCAAGATTTTTACAAATAAAGAAAGGTTCACAAAGTCTGGTTCAAATGAGTGTTCTTATCTTACTGTATCTTCTGTAAGGGTAAAGTCTTTTTAACAATTCCGATTTACAATCAGGAGATCCCTTTATGTTCTTCCTTTTTCAGGATCCTCACAGAATAGGGTGTCTTAATAGTCTCTTTTCTTTGTGCAAGTTTTCCCGAGAAGAGATAGAAAAAAGCAACAAATGTGTGAAACTGTATCAATTTCGTGATATAAATTGTCTTTCCAATTTCCTACTCACTGATTTGTTGCAAACAACAGGCACTTTATATACAAGGTAATTTCTCCGACGCCTCCGTGTGGGTCACTGCCGCCTCTCCAAGATTTCCAGATAGTGTCCCTCTGTATCTTCCGTGTGGATCGCCGATACCGGATTAATGGTACGCTTTTTTTCTGTTGGCTCCTCTAAAGTGTCTTGCAGTCTCTTCTGCTCCAAGAAGACCTGTTTTGGTTTACAAAGGTCCCTTTCTCCGCAGTCTGATATCCAGTAAAGGAAAGTTTTATGGAGAATCTTGGTCAGAAAAATGCAGATTCATATAAGTGTGAAAGTAGTGTCCTGCTCAGGTGTTTGACAAAGTGGAAGCAATGCTCAATCTCTACCTATGAAATGGTTATTGTGACACCATTACTAGCTCAGCATACCGGGTTGTATATTTTTGGACTTTTGTTTGATTCTTTTGACCACTTTGTGTGATGCTAACCCTGGACTTGCTCATTGTATTTAGTCTCATGCTGTTTTTTTTGGAGTTCCCTTTGGTGTCTTGAAGTACCTTTGGACACTTGTATATTTTTGAGATTTACCTCCTGTTTTCTTACACCCTTGTATTAAACTTTTTCTATTTTTGCATCATTTTGTATTTTCATTGAATTGGGTGCTGGTAGTTGTGTGATTTTTTACACAACACTCTGTTGCTCTATACCTTCTTAGCCTTTGCACCATATGTATTGTTTGAATTGCTAGAGTGCCTGCTACAACTTAGTTGTTGTTTTTTTTATATATTGTTCATTCAGCAGAGCGCCTATCCTATTTTTGCCCTTTGGGTTAAATTAATAGGTTATTGCCATCCATTTAGTAGTGTATACACAAGATGCTTAGGCTAGCTCCAAACCATATGTAAATCAACTTAAGAGTGGTAGAGGGCCACCTTATCTTTTTCCATGTGTATGTATACTTTTGCAGGGTGCTCACACTTGTAAATCAGTCCTAACTTAAGAGGAACATCCATACTGTACATTGGTAGCCCGTAAGCAGTTCATTTGCCCCTCTAGCCACAGATTCGGGACTCATTCCGTGCCTATGCGTGAGTCCTAAGATAGATGTCCATGTCTGTGAATCAGTCGGCCATGGTTTCATTGAGTAATAAGCATGCACAGTATATCCACTTATATAGCCACTCACAAAAATACATATGGAGATTCTGCATTTTTTTTTTTTTAATTCAGTAAATTTTTATTGATTTTCAGAAACACAAAACAAAATAACAGACATACCAAAACAACACCCCCCCCCCACCCCCCCTCGGCACTTCTGCTGTTTATACCGTACAGACTTTCACCATATATCTATATGGGAGCACACATATATAAACCAAATACATGTCAATAAGTTCACATGAGTATACATCGCATATTAAGCTGTCAATTTGTATCACACGACGTCAAACCACTAGGGTCACAAAACATTCTTGTAAGAGGGGAGAGGAAGGGAACCGTCTCCAACTAGAGTAGTGTACAAGACAAGGGAACAGGTAATCAGCAAAAACATTCAAAACATAACACCATATGCCACCACCGTAGGGACAAACTCAGATATCTCAGGTCACTCCTCCAGGGTTATACCATAGGGGGACTCACACCATCTCGTCCAGACCTTGTAGTATTTGTGTAAGGCCTTTCTCTGACTGTACAGAAACCGCTCATGCCCCACTGTGTCATTCACCAGCGTCACCCAGCGCGATACCATGGGAGGATCAGGAGCCATCCATGATCTGGCAATTATCACCTTGGCTAATGTGGAAAGGTTTAATACATATCTATACATAATTTTGTTGAATCGTTCCTCAATATATGTCCCAAACAGTGCAGTCAGTGGGTCTAACAGGGGAAGCTCCTCAGCAGTGACCCCAATGCATGCCCAAACCCCCTCCCAGAAGCCAGAAACCAGCATCTAACGCCCCACATTTAGGGCACTCAGAAGAGGAGCGCAGGCCCAGTCTCGTGAGGCTCATTGGGGTATGATAAACTCTATGCAGGATATAATAATGAATCTGCTGAAAGCGCAGGCACGCCGTGGCATCCCTCGTACATCCCACCATATGTTCCCAAGCCTCATCCTCCAGGGGACCCAAATCCAGTACCCAAGCACTACGGAGACCCTCCAAACCATCCGCCGGCAATGCATTCAAGGTAGCGTATAGATATGATGTAACCTTACGTGGGCCTAAATCTTGTAGAAGCTTTTTAGTCTCAGAATCCATCAGGACAGGGGGGCCCTCCCGGAACTGTGATGCGAAGGCGTGCCTAAGCTGGAGATATGCAAAAAAGTTGGTGGAGGGGAATGAGAACTCCTCCCGTAGCTGTATAAAAGTTTTTAGCACACCAACACTGTACAACTGACCCACTGACCGCAGAGGGGAGCGGGACCACATACTATGCACACTGAGAGCCAGAATTTCGGGATAATTCTTATTATGCCACAGGGGCATCTCCGGATCCACTCCCTCACCCCCCAAAAGCTTGCCTGCCAACTTCCACACCTCAACCGCCTGTCGGACAATAGGGCAGAAAGATTTGACGAGTCTACCTATCAATAGGATTTGTAATGGCGAATGGTGGGGAAAAGAGCGGTGTACCAACGCGCGCTACACACCCACCGTGCCCCCTGTGGTTACCCAGGATATCAAATGCACAAGCTGTGAGGCTATGTAGTAATTACGAAAATTGGGCAGGGCAAGTCCCCCCACCGCCTTGGCCCGGGACAAGGTAGTTATTCGTATCTTAGGTCTGCGTACCGCCCAGATGAAGGAGGAAAGCAGGCCATTAAGAGCTGCGAACACCTTCCGGGGAATATAGACAGGTGAATGTTGTAGCACGTAGAGGTACTTAGGCTGGATAACCATTTTCACGAGGTTTATCCTGCCTGTTACAGTCAGGGGAAGTTTTTGCCACTGATGGAATTTGTTTTTAAAATATGATTTCACGGGGGCCAGATTGAGAGATACATAGTCAGTGGCCTCATGAGAAACCCAGATTCCCAGATATTTAAATTTATTTGTCCACTGCAAGGGGCTCTGCAGAGGGGTTCGGGAAGAATCAAGACAGCCCATGGGGAAAATATAGGACTTTGACCAGTTTATTTTAAGACCAGAATAAACCCCAAAAGCGTCTATCGTCTGCAGTACGCATCCTAATGAGTAGCCAGCATTGGACAGAAAGAGCAATACGTCGTCCGCGTACAAAGCTATAGTGTCTACTAAGTTGCCTGCCGGGAGTCCTACGATATCCGGATGCGCACGGATAATACTCGCGAGTGGCTCTATGGCCAGTGCAAACAGAGCAGGCGACAGCGGGCAACCCTGTCGCGTACCCCGACCTAGTGCAAACAAATTGGAAGTATGTCCGTTAACGCAGACTCTGGCCGCTGGGGAAGAATAGAGGAGCTGTACCCATTTAATAAAGCAGTCCCCAAAGCCGAACCGTCTAAGCACCTCCCAGAGGTATGGCCACTCGACAGAGTCGAACGCCTTGGCGGCGTCCAGAGAGAGGATCGCCGCCTCTGGTAGGGACTTGTCTGTCAACTGGATCTGGCTAAACAGTCTGCGAAGGTTGATAGTGGTTGATTTGCCTGGCATAAACCCGGTCTGGTCAGGGTGGATAATCTGTGTGATTACGGTGTTCAGTCTAAGGGCCAGTAATTTAGCTAGGATCTTAATGTCAGAGGAAAGTAAGGAGATGGGGCGATAAGACTCTGGGAGAAGGGGGTCTTTATCAGTTTTAGGTATTAGGACAATAAGAGCTTCCAGCATAGACGGTGGCAGCTTCCTGTCCTCGAAAAATGTATTAAAGTAGTGTAACAACCAAGGGGCAAGAAACTGGGGGAAGGACTTATAGACTTCTATTGGAATGCCGTCTATGCCGGGGGCCTTACAATTTGGGAAGGAACTGATGACATGTGTTATCTCCTCCTCAGTGAATGGGGCATCTAAAAAATCATCGGATTCCCGCAATAATTTGTGAAAGTGAACCTGGTCCAAATAAGCAGTTAACTGGTCAGTCGAGTAGGACACCTGCGTAGCATAGAGATTTTTGTAAAAGTTAAAAAACACCTCAGCAATTTCCGATCCCATGCAACGCGTGTTTCCCTCTGGATCTAAAATAGCTGGGATGACATTATTACCCCTGATCTCCCTCGCCAAACACGCCAGGTAACTGCCTCCAGCATCTGCCTGTGAATAAAGAGAATGTTTCATGAAGAGAAGCCTGCGTTTAGTTTTGTCGAGCAAGTAATCAGTCCACTCTCTCTGACCCCGCAGCCAGGACTCGCGATCACCAGGGTCTCCTGAGGAGAGATAACGGGCCTCTAGTTCCCTACAGGACTGTTCCAACTCAGTTTCCCTAGCCCTGTGAAAACGTTTAATACCTGCGACCTGTTTAATAAAGGAGCCCCTCATAAACGCCTTAAATGCCTCCCACACCACCTCTGCACTCGTGGAACTCCGGTTATCCTGAAAGTACTGCTCCCAAGATGCCACAAGGTCCAGGCCTGCCCCCATTAATGTCAACCAGAAGGGATTAAGCTTCCAGAAACGAATACCTCTAGCCGCATCTAGATTTAGAGATAGGAATAATGGGGAGTGGTCAGAGATACCCCTGGGCAAATAGGAAATCCTGTCCACTCGCGGAGATAACGACTCGGAGATTAGGATTAAATCTATGCGGGACATGGCCTGATGCGAAGCAGAATGACACGAGTACTGGCGAACTAACGGAAATCTCATCCTCCAAGGGTCCACCCATCCCAATTCAGCAATCAACTTGGCAAAAGAGGAGAGGTCCGTGGCACCCCCCGGGGCCCCCCGCCGTTCACTCCACCTGTCAAGAGCCCGGTCCATAACGTTATTGAAGTCCCCCAGGCAGACCACCTCCGTCCCCGGGGACTGGGAGACAAAGGAGGCCGCCCGACCGAAAACCTCTGCACTATAAGGAGGCGGGATATAGATGCCCAATATAATTATTGGAAGGCAGTTAACAGTGGCACGGAGAAAAACAAAACGGCCATAAGAGTCTATCTGGGCTTGCTCTAGCACAAACTGCACGTGTCTACGGATTAAAATAGACACCCCTCGGGAGTTATTAGAGTAGTGGGAGTGGTAGGCCCAACCCACCCAGGGGCGCCTAAGTGCTAGGAGACGACTACCGGTAAGATGGGTCTCAACCAGACAAGTAATGTCTGCATTATGTTGCTTTACCTGTTTAAGGACAAGGGAGCGCTTGACACGGTCATTCAGCCCTCTTGTGTTCCACGTAAGAAAAGACAGCCCCCCCTCCCCCCTATTAGTTACCAGCGGCGACGCCATGGAGAAACCAATATAAAACTCGTACGAAAAGGACAGCACAACTATATATTAACATGTACAGTGCAGAGAATAACAGTACAACAGTAGATTCCCCTTTAGCAGCAGTGCCACCCTCCCAACCTGACCCTCCCTGTATGCCCATTACAAACTATGGGATACCTGACCCCTTAACTCAAAGAAAAACCCCCTTACAGCTAAATTCCCACTCCCCCTAAATTTTTATTTATATATTTATTTTCCCTTGAGGGAAAGTACTAACTTAAATCAGTCAAACACAGCCAGCAGGCTGTGGGAACTTATCTAGTATAGGCTATAACTATAGGACAGCCCCTGCTAAAGTAAGAGGCGATCCCCGCGGTGGAGCCCACCACCAAAACATTGCAAAATGAGAAACAACCATTTAACTATAAAACGTCCCGGAGTGTGGCATATGCCACCAAGGGTGGTGGCCGTAAGAGAGTCACGTATGCTAATAAAAGGATAAGAGTCTAACAGGCCGGGACAAAAGAGTGGGAGCAATACTCAGCCGTCCGGGCGCTCTCTTCTGCGCGGGTGCCGCTCCAGCCAGTCCAAGGCCTCTCCCGGAGAATTGAAAAATTGCGTTGATCCATCCACGATCACCCTGAGCCTCGCGGGGTACAACATGGCGTAGGGTATTTGTAAATCCCGGAGACGATGCTTGACTTGAGTGAACTGTGCCCGTGACTTTTGTATATCCGTGGCAAAGTCTGGAAAGACAGAAACAGTGTGGTTCTCAAATTTAAGATGGCCTTTGATGCGGGCGAGCCGCAAGACAGCATCCCTGTCACGATAGTGCAGCATCCTTGCAATAAAGGTGCGGGATGGTGCTCCAGGGGGGGAGGCTGAGTAGGCACGCGGTGAGCCCGTTCGACCACGAATTGAGGAGAGAAGGCATCTTTTCCAAACTCCTGAAGGAGCCAGGCTTCGAGAAACGATTCAGGATCTTTGCCCTCCACTCTCTCTGGTAAACCGACAAATCTTAAGTTATTTCGCCTCAGTCTCCCCTCCAGGTCGGACAACTTCATCTTGCATTGACGCACCTCAGTGGTCAGTGAGGCAATTTGGTCAGGAAGAGGGGCCACGGTGTCATCCAGTACAGATATGCGCCGTTCTGTTTCGGTGACTCGTTCGTGCATATGCTGCACGTCATGCCTCAACTGAAATATGTCCATTTGCACCTCACCAATCTTGCCCATCAGGAACTTTTCAGATGCGGATATGGCACTGAGTATTTGGTGAAGTGTAGGTTCTGGCTCCGTTGAAGGCCATCAGCACTTTGTCGCCCCCCAGACCTAGGCGGGCTAGGGGGTTCAGGAGGGGGAGCAGAGGTAGATTGTCTTGCAAATTTTTCTAGACGAGCCGCAGGAGTAGCTGCATTTCCAGAGCGCCCCATTTTTATGCAGGTAAGTACCAGAAACTTGGCAACAGTACTCCAGAGGAATGAAGGAGCAAAAGGCGGATGATCACAGCCATGTTAGCACCCCTTGCAAGGGCTGAGGTATTTAGGTGAATAGGCCAGAAACAGCAACCCACAGGTGGAGTTCGAAGAGCAGCTGTAGTACCACAGGCGGACTGAATCAGCAAGAGGAAAGTCCCAACAGCAGTATATATACCGAGAAGTAAAGGTAGACGGCAGGCAGGGTGGGCACAAGAAGAATGTGCTAGAAACAATAACCAGCAGGGTAACTCTGAGTGTAGCCCTAAAGGTGGGTTAAATCAGTAGAAGAGAAATCTCAGTTGCAGCATATATTCAAAGAAGTAGCATAATCATAGCTGATAGGCTGAGTCCAGAGGCAATAATAGTGCTAAAAGTAGAGCAAGTCAGCAGTCAGCCTATGTACTGCTGCTTAATGTACTGCAGAGTGATTGAGGACTGAGCCTGAACAGGGAGGCCATGTAGCAATGTCCAGGGTGAGAGAAACAAAGGGAGCTCTTAGGGCAGTATAACAGCAGCCTCTGGCAAAGCTTCAAGCAAAATGCAAATATGCAGGAGAAGCTCCTCTACCTTTAATGGCTCCAAGAGGGGTCCAGCAGGGGAACTAGTGCAGGAGTCTGTACCAGCGTGCTCCTCACGGGTGCTGTACTTACAAGATGGCCACTGGAAGTAGCTTCCCCAACTCGCGCCACACAACCACCGCTCACCCCCTCTCATGGACTGCAGCACCACTGGAAGCTGCTGGGGTAAGAAGGAGACTGCTTGGGGACCCGTTCACCGCACCCTCTGGGCACCCGGACACAGACAGGGATCTCCCACCGCACCGCAGAGAGTCCCGCTCCCGCCGACAGCCGCAATCTCAGCGCCCGCTCTCTCACGCCGACAGGCTCCAAACAAGTCCAAGCAGACGGGTAAGTGGTGTGGGTAAGCTCCGGGTGGTCTCCCAGCCGCGGGGACCGCGTTAATCAGGATTTGCACAGAAGATAGCAGGAGCTGAGACGGCACACGTCCTACTCCATGCTAGACCAAGCCCCTCATCCCGGAGATTCTGCATTTACATCTGAATCAGGCCCATTGGGCCTGATCCAGAGCTACGATGTTACACTGAGCGCTATAGCGCTCAGCGTAACATCGCTGCTCTGGCCCGACACTCCCCCTTGTAGGAGCGTATTAACTCTCCCTTACGCCGGCTGAAGGCTACCCTAACTTCAGCCGGCGTAAGGGAGAGTTGATACGCTGGGACGGCGGCGTTAGTACGTTAACGCCGCCCTCCCAGCCTCATTACCCTCCCTCCCCCCGC
>WWET01001157.1:134534-169288 GCA_011038615.1 Limnodynastes dumerilii
TTTTTGTAACTAATTCTCTGGTTTTTATTTTAAAGATAGAAATTCATATTTAGTTACTGAGTAATGGCTAGAGTGCCAGGCAATGTCTTGCTTTTTCTATATATATTGTATATCCCCATAAATACCTCCCTTTTCCTCCCCCCTAGTAACAGCAATTAGTGGTAGGAAAATGGAGGCACTGTATATGGTAGCAAGCGTTTCTCCGTTAATCCAACGGTTTCATCAGAAGGCTGATGAAGGTTTCTGATGAAACCGTTGGATTAACGGAGAAACGCGTCAAGGAAGCAGCCTTTTATATCTATTACTCCTTATACCCACTTTGTTTCCACATAGTGGACTCATCCCGCTGGACCTATAGCCATTTCAATTACGGCACGTGTGCGAATCCAGAGCCTCATACCTTCAACCGGCGGCTCACTCTGCCGACTCAAAAGACCAGAACACGTTGTGTCCCGCCTATGCCAGCAAAACATCTATTCGGGCACTGAGGGAGTCTGAGCCTCTAGCCGCGGCTACAGAGCGAGCTGGGTGGTCCTCGCTTTCCGCTCTAGGACGTGTCCTCTGGTTGCTGCACGGGGGAGACACGCTAACATCTCCCATTTGGTTGTGACGGACCTCCGAGCCTCAATACATCCCTCTGGCCGTGGCTGGTGTGTGAGCCCCTTACTCTCCGTATACTACTCTGGAACCCGCTGTGGATCTATCTGTGGGTCATACCCGGGCTCTACCCCAACTATTACATTGGTCACCCTCAATTGGTGCCCCTAAAACGTTACAGGACTCTGCCTGGCTCATTCGTGGGATACACGTGAGTTTCTTATATAGTACCATTTGCCTTTTTCTATTTGGTGCCCATTACCTGATACAGGACTTTGGATTACTTTAACATCAAATACATTTCAATAAGGATCTAGCTTGTGGAATCTGGACTTGTGGCTATCATATCTATTCATTTTTTTGCATACTACAGGACTTTTTTTCAAATAAGTCACTTATTTCACACAGTGCTTTAATTAAGGGTATTTTGAGTATATATTTTCAATACTACCATAATAGGCTGCATTTATCTTGCATGATTTTATATTTTGTGGTCAATAAATATTTGTTATATTACCTGTCGAGACTCCATAGTGGTTCAATATCCTAGCGCTTCCTATTTTTTATTTCTATCAGGAATGGTACAATTTGTCAAAGAAAACTGATAAACAATTTCCAGCTATTGGTAGTTTTGATGAAGAGATCTTAAAACAAAATATAAGTTTATTAATATGTAAAATGCGCTCGTCCAAGAAACGGGCGAAACACATGGAGTGCTTGAATATATGGCAACATGAAGCAATTATTTGGCGCGCAGAAATAACAAAATAGAAATGCAAGTATGTTTATGCAAAACGCAAATGTAAAGGAGTATCCGCATGATACTAAAATGGAATCAGCGCAAGCGAAACTAATGCAAGTAACCTCTTCTCCACCCCCTTATACAGGAAGTAATGAGGACAAAATGTATCACAACAGTGACTCTTTTCCTGTAGGTACCTGCCATAATAAGTCCTCAAGTGTTGATACAAAGAAACAAGTCATGAAGTTGTATCCAGTGTTGGAAGAGGAGTTAGCAAAATTTAAGAATAAGAAGAATGATGTGGATGATGCTGTTTTGATTTCTGTAATTTCCCACGCTCTTCAGTTGCAGAGATCACAAGCTGGTGGTATTAGGGCATGGACTGATGCACGCACACCCACTATACAGTCATCCCAAACACACCAAGAGGTGTAGGCCATAGCCCCGCCTCCTGATTTCCATGCTCCCTCACCTCCAGGTTCCCATGATCCCTCACTCCCTAGTTCCCACGCACACTCACTTCAGGAGGTACAAGCTTTACTTCTGAATTTTCACACTACTACCCTACAGCAATTACAACAAGGGGTGCAAGCCATAGCCCCACCCCCTGCTGTATACCCACTACCTACACCCACACCAGCCTTAGGCCATGCCATAACTACCACTAATTTGTGTCCGCAAAATGAACCACAGTTCATTGATTCCTCACCTGCTCATGTCACTAGGTCTGTGACATGTAAGAATCCTGGGCTGGATCCAGAACTACGTCTGTCTTCCATAGACGGACGTAATTCAATGAACAATAGCTTTTAGACTGCATATACGCAATCTACGTATCAAAACGATATGCAGATTACGTACAATAGCTACTACGCATGCGCAGTAGCTATTGTTCATTGAATTACATCCGTCCATGGAAGACGGACGTAGTTCTGGATCTACCCCCCTGTGTGTAAGGAGAAGATAGGTTCTAATGTGTTTACAGAGCATTACAATTGTCTGGGGTGTGTGGGATTGCATCCAGTATGCACACTGAGTGTACCTACTGGAACGGCAAGTGCTGATGGAGAAGTTCTGTGAATGGGTGGGTAGGGGCCCCTGTGCATTGCTTTGCCCAGGGCCTACAATTCTGTTAAGACATCCCTGGCCTTACTAGATACCTCACTAACAACTCCCTCCTGGACCCTCTCTAATTTGGTTTCTGCTCCCTCCATTCCACTGAGACAAACCCTTACCAAAGTCACCAATGATCTTCTATCCTCCAAATTCTATGGCCACATATGATACTGTTGATCATTTGTTCCTGCTTCAAACTCTCTGTACGGAGTTTCCTAAGATAAGGTAGCCCTATGGCACTTGTAAGTGCCATAAAATACCTAAAAATGGGGGGAGGGATATGGGCAGGATGGGTGAGTTAGGTGCAGATCTGTCTGCACCTAACTCACTCTTAGGTGTGAATACGGCCCATATAGGTCAGTTATATGGAGACATCTATAGCATATTAATATTCTATTAAATTATATTGTAATGTTTCTTACATTTCTTAGGAGCCATCTTTGCACCCATATCACCAAGACACCCCTGGAGGCTGGAACATTGCTTAGAATGTCCTCAGACCTAGCAAACAGGACCAGTGCTAAAGTGTTCGATAGGACCTGGAAAACTACAAATTTGCACCTTCCTTTTTAACAATTTAACATTTAACACCAGTGACTGTCCTACAGTACAGTATCCATGTGAGCATCTTGAAACCACAACAAAAGAAAGCAGACTGCCATACAAAAACAGACTTCATCCTAGTCACCACTGTACAAAACAGACAGCAGCCTAGTGGCTTCCATACATTGCACACTGTCTTTTGATGGCCAGCATACAATATTCACTGCACCTTCGAAATCACCACACAATACAGACTATAGTGAAAACCATACTATTATCCTAGTGACTGCTATACCATACATACCACATCCTTGAGACTGCCATATAATATTTATTGCATTCTTCTTACCACCATACAATAAATGTTTTATTCTATTCTATTCTATTCTATTTAATATTCTATTTAATATTTTTCTTCTTAAGATCCCTTCCCCACACCCTCCACGGTTCATTTAAATCCCTCCTCCTACCCACACTTCTTAAAAAAGTCACAAGGCTGCCGTGGCACACCTCTTCCATCTTAAATAACTACATGTGGTCTTTAAAAGCCAAACATAGTTAAACTAAGTTCCTAAATGCCACGTTTATTGCATAGTCAGCATGACTTCTTAAATATATGCTGCAGCTTCTTAGGTGTGAATCTTGTCCCTTAACCCTCCGCAGCCTGATGCTATTGGGAAAGGGTTGAAATAGGTTCCTGTTCCCAATAGCAATTTTCTATGTTAGTGCTTAGAGAAGTTACAGAAATAAAGAAAGTCTGCAGGAGTCTTCTATTTCATCTGTGTGGCAAAATTCTTCATCACTCCAGGGACAAACCTGTCTCTTCTCTGTTTGTCAGTTTATCTGCAATAAAGTTGTAGCATTTCTACTGAAATCAGTACAGTGGGGCAGATCCAGAACTACGCATTTCCGCGAATTTACGTGTGGCGGAGATGTAAATTCGCAGATTTGTACGCACTGCGCATGCGCACCGCAGAAAATACGCACCGCAATAGCGTATTTTCAAACGTATGGGTAATTCACGTATTGCTAACGTAAATACTTACGTGTGGGCGTGCCAAATGTACGTTAGTGACCAATACGTGCGTTTTATGTGAAGTAGGCGGGGGGTGGTATTTAAAGTGTACAGTATGGGCGTGCTAAGCTGCGTACGTTCGCGTAGTCTGTACGCCCGTTAGTGGACGTATGCTATTACGTTAGGAAAAGTTAAGGTAGGGTTTGGGTCGCGTAATTTGAGAAAATACGTCCGTGCAAGGGGTGTGCCGTGGGGAGTGTATTGACCTTACGTGTACGAAAATACGCACCGCTAAAATACGTACGCACACACGTAGTTCTGGATCTACCCCAGTGTGTGCAGTTTATGAAAGCAGAATGTGTTAATTCCTTTGCATTGATTTCTGCATTAAGAAAAAAAGTCCGACTGCATGCGCAGTTTTCGCAGTGTTCTTCATATCGGGACTTGAAATTTTCCAAGTCCTGCAATGGAGTCTCTGCGCAAGCAATGAATGAAAGGTCCTGCGAAGACCACGGAGATCATCGTGGGACCTCGCAGGAGGGAAGGTATTAGTAAATTTAATGATTGTTCGCTGCGAGGAGCAATGAGTCTGTATCAGCATCGTTCATTTAAAATGATAGTCTATGTAAATAGACCCATTAGTGCCCTTAGTAACATATGTCAGTTTGGTAGCAATTTTCTTTCATCTTCCTGGATCAGATCAGCCAGATCCCTGCTTGATTCTATGCTTCATCCCTGCTTTGTAATTGTAATGATCATATATGTTCTAATGTGTATTCTAACAATAAATGTTCATATGTGTATTTTAACAACATCTAAAAAAATGTAAATAAAAATAATGGATCGGGTCCAGACTGTCTTTAAATGTTCAAACGCAGTGCCAGCGGTGATCGGATTGTGGATTCCTGCTATATCCCTGCATCTGTGCGAACAATTGAGAAACCACATTCATCAATACACAAAGTTCCACTAAATGATCCCCACCTTAACGCTTCAGATTCTCCCGATCTTAAAATGGTATTGGACTGTAGGTCTGGATAGTGTGACCGCACTTAGGGGTCCATTTACAAAGGTCATTTTCCTGTGATAATGCCCGTTTTCATGTGAAAGCAGTCATCATTGCAGGGTAATAAAGTAAAACTAGTTTACATACCATGCATCACCATGAAAAATTACAATTTCCATGGTGATGCCTGTAAATAACGCATTACCCCACTGGCCCGTTCTTTTCAGAGTGGGCCGGCATTTTGTTATATTTACAAAGCCTGGTAGCTGAGTTTTTACACTCCGCTCCCGATGTAAAAATAATGCCAGCTCAGGCTGGCGCTAGGGGTAAGTATTTCAGTGATCTCGCCATATAACCCTCTTTTCCTCCCCTAATGGCTTTTATTAGGGGAGGAAAAGGGGGCATATGTGGGAAGACCGCTGGATTAAACGTGTATAAATGTATAACATTTTTTTTTTGTTTTTTTATTTAATTTTTAACATAAAAATAAATAAATACTTTTAAAATACTAATAACTGTAAAAAAAAATAAAGAAAAACTTACCTCTCCGGTAGAAGATTTCAGAGTCCCGATATGAAGACACTGAGTGTGCGCAAAGCCACATTGGAGTCTCTGTGCAAGTATTAATGAAATGTCCTGCGATGAGCCCAGAGATCATCATGGGACCTCGAAAAGTAGGAAAGTTTTAGTAAATTGTATGAACGAAGCTGCCGGGCTCGCTGCGAGCTGAAGCAAGTCTGGAACAGATTCATTTATTAAAAAACTAAAACCTAAGTAAATGGACCCATTAATTATGCCCTTACTGTAATTTTAAATAATAAACCTCTCCCATTCACAACTGCTACCTGTCCTGCTGTCATAACTGGAAAAAAGTAAAATCTCTGTACTGCGCCGCCGCCTATTGCATTATGATTGCAGTGCTCCTAAGTATAAGCAAGAATTTTCTGTGACCTGAGTCTTTATCTGGTGCAATGCCATTATACAATTATATGGATCACGATGACCAACATTCAACAGCATGGAACACCTACCTATATTGTGACTGTTTTGAACTGTTTTGTATCTGATGCAAAATGCCTATACTCTCAATGACCACAATGTGGCAGCATAAGACAACAATAAATATGTGACTGCCATGAGGTTTTTTTTTGCTATGAGGTTTATGACAGAATCTTTCCTGTCTAATATTTCCTAGTTATCACTATAAAAATACACAGAATAATACCAACAACATTAGCAACATTAGGTGTATGTTATTGGCAATTTGGCACACATCAGGCTATGCAGAATGTGAAAACACAATTTTGTATATGTTCATTGTTTTATTTCAGATATTTAATGAATATTTAATGCTGCTATTGCTCTTCTAAGAATATATTAAATAGTCTTTAATGACCATTTTATTAGTGACATTCTTGAATTTCAAATTTCTCATGGACCTGTATTTCTCAACTTTTATTAGTTTGACAATCATCTTTCTCTTGTTCTACAATTATATTAAATGTTGTGTATTTAGTTTTTGGGTTATATTTAGTAAAAGGGAGCCTGTATGAATTTTACCCTTCTTTCTCCTAATATCTAGGTATTGGTTCATCTACAAGATTTTTGCTGGCCATCTTACAAAATTAAAGTATATACCTCAATCACTGGTGGTAATTACTGATTACAGGAGGTGCAGCTGCTTTTGGGGCCCACAAGAACAAGTGGCGCATTGCAGTCACCCATCCTGCTTCCACGAAGAACCAGGAGCAACAGGACAATGCTGTCAGTAGCTGGTAAGTTAGACAGCACTAAGCACTCAGTCTATGAGCACTCTACTCAGTCTATGAGTGCTTAACGCATACCTCCCAACATTTGAGAATTGGAAAAAGGAACTAAATTTTGCGGCATGGTAGAGGGTGTGTGTTGTACCACCCAGTGGGTGTGTCTTGCACCACCCATACTAACAGATCTGTGCCTGCCCCTTTTATTCAGCCATCCATATGTCTGCCCCTTATTATTTGTGCAGCCGTCATATGTTCAGCCTCCATATCTGCCACTTATTATTATTGCCAGCCTCCATGTCTGCCCCTTATTATTATTGCCAACCTTCATGTCTGCCCCCTATTAATACTGCCAGCCTCCATGCCTGCCCCCTATTAATATTGCCAGCCTCCATGACTGCCCTCAAATGCCAGTGCCTGCCTCCATGTCTGCCCCCTATTGTCAGTGCCAGCCTAAATCTGCCCCCAATTGCCAATGCCAGCCTAAATCTGCCCCAATTGCCAGCCTTCATCTGTCCCCAATTGCCAGTGCCTTTCTCCATGTCTTCCCTCTATTGCCACTGCCAACCTCCATCTGCCCCCTATTGCTAGTGCCAGCCTCCTTCTGACTATTATTGCCAGTGCCTATCTCCATTTCTGCCCCCTATTGCCAGTGCCAGCCTCCATCTGCCCCCTATTGTCAGTGCCAGCCTCCATTTTCCCCCCTATTGCCAGTGCCAGCCTCCTGCCCCTTATTGCCAGTACCTGTCTCCATGTGTGCCCCCAAATGCCTCTCTCTCCCTCTTTCCAGTGGCGTCTGCTCTGTGGTCACGTGACAGAGCACAGGACACGTAATACAGGGCTCCTGATGCATATACCGCGACAGGGCTTTAAAAAAAAAAAATTAATAAAAATACTTTGTCCCGAGAGTGTGATCTCTTGGGACATGTTCTGAGGTGAGCGGGACAGTGGGACAAGGACTTGTGAATCGCACTTAGGGACATATGTACAGAGGGGCGTGGTTTTTATCCAGACTGTAAAAGTTACGTGAAAGTGGACGGGGGGAAGTATTTAAATGGGCATTTGAGGTTTGATAAATATGCACGTACGTAAGTAACATACGTGTGTAAGTACACACGTAGACTTAAGGGTGCCCTATGTAGGCAGAAGTCACAGAAAACCCGTCAGGAAGAGGGGAGTGTCATGGGTGTTGCCTTGCCACGCACATTTGCGTACTTTATACACACGCATCTGTGAATATAGTCCAATATCATTTGAGTGTCAAATTCAAAATTCTTATAACCACAATAATCTACTTGTGTCATAAAGAGCAGAAAACACTATACAAAGGAAGCCGAGGCTTAGCACTCAGGTCTTTCAATACATACTCCATGTGTTGTCTCCAGGATTCTAATAACCCCCTCATGTCTCCCCAGCTTTCAATAATCCCTCTCATGTCTCCCCAGTTTCCAATAATCCCCCTCATGTCTCCCCAGCTTCCAATAATCCCTATCATGTCTCTCCAGCTTCTAATAAATCTCCATCATGTCTTCCCATCTTCCAATAATCCCCCTCATCTCCCTTTCACATCCCAATAATCCCTCTCATGTCTACCCATCTTCCAATAATCCCCCTCATGTTTCTTTAGCCTCCCAATAATCCCCCTCATGTCTCCCCATCTTCCAATAATCGCCCTCATGTCCCCCCAGCTTCCAATAATCCCAATCATATCTTTCCAGCTACCACTAATCCCCTTATGTCTCTTCAGCCTCCCAATAATCCCCCTCATGTCTCCCCAGTCTCCCAATAATCCCCCTAATATATCTTCAGCCTCCAAATAATCTCCCTCATGATGGCTCCCCCTCATGACTCCCAATAATTTCTCTCATGATGTTAGGACGCAGCGGCGGTGATTCCTTTCACCCGCCGCCTCCCTGTGTGTCTCTATGGCAGCGGCGGGTATTACCTCACTCGCCACCTTCTCTTCCCTGCTGGCGTCTTAGTATGTTGCTAGTCAGCGGCATCTCTGTGTCGGGGCGCTCGAGTGTGGCTGACTGGGCGTTCCTAAAGGGGCTTCTCTGTGTTCTGGCTTCCCATTGGCGCTGTCTTCCTATTTCTTCCTCTCTTGCCCGTCCTTTGGCGCGGATTATAGCGTGCATTGCCCTGCTACTCTTGCTCCCTGTTTGTGCTATCTTTAAACCATTGAACCTGCCTTCTGTTCCTGTTTCAGCTGTTACCTCTCCATCCCTTGCCTATTGTTCTATGTGTGAGTCCCCAGTCTGTATTTTGTCTGTCTTCAGTCCTTGTCTAGTGTACTATCTGCACCCCTCTTTTGGCTATACTTTAGCATAGTGTAGATTATTGCCTTGTACAGAGTACATTTATAATTTGTGTTCCCTAACAGTATTGTTGCACATAGTGCAGATTATTGCCTTGTACATAGTACATTTATTATTTGTGTTCCCTAACAGTGTTGTTGCACATAGTGCAGATTATTTCCTTGTACATAGTACATTTATTATCTGTGTTCCAAACATTATTGTTGCACATAGTGCAGATTATTTCTTAGTACCTTGTACATTAATTATTAGTGTCCCATGCAGTATTGATGCACATAGTGCAGATCATTTCGTAGTACATAGTACCTTTTTTGTTACACACCATTTGTGTTCCTAGCAGAATTGTTGCACTTGGTGCGTATCTCTCATACTGTGATTTATGTGGCTCACTGAGCCTCTTTCCGCGCTCCACCTCTCCCTAGTTCATAACATTGGGACTGATCCAGAGCTACGCCCGCCGTAGTAACTGAAAAGCCGATCTACGCATGCGCAGGGCAGATGTTGCCCGGCGTAACTATGACAACGCCCGCGAATCGGGCGTCCGTAGCTAGCACCAGCGTAGTAACGCTGGAGGGGGCGTCCCCCAGCGTTACTACGCTGAGGTAAGTGCATGGAGACGGGGGTAGGGAGGATAATGAGGCTGGGAGGGCGGCGTTATCGTACTAACGCCGCTGTCCCAGCGTATTTACACTCCCTTACGCCGGCTGAAGTTAGGGTAGACTTCAGCCGGCGTAAGGGAGTGTAAATACGATACGGCAGGGGGAGTGTCAGGAGGAGTCCTATGATGTAACGCTGAGCCTTAGTACGCTCAGCGCTACATCGTAGGTCTGGATCAGGCCCATTGTGTGTAGTACTAGTCCGCTAGTGTGTGTTTGGGTTATCTGCCCTTCCATCCATCTCCGTGATGACCTCTTACCTCTACTACCTCACCCTAGTTCATAACCCATAATGGCTCCCCGTTATGTCTCCCAATAATCCCTCCTCCTTTACTTACCTTACCTTTTTCCTCTTGCTGTACTCCTCGGCGACACTCCCTCTCTGCTTGGATGACACTGACATGACCAAAGGTCGTGCCAGTGTCACACTGAAGAAATCTACACTGCTGCCGGGCACCTCCAGCTGCAGTAGCGGCAGTGACAGTGCGGGACAGGACAGGTGGGTGGCTAACAATGAGAATTGTAGGACTCATGCCCTGGTGCCCCCATCATCGGCACGAGCCCTACGTTAGTTACGCCACTGTCTGAAAGGAATGTAAGTATTCTACCCCCAACCCACTACCTAACCCTAACCCTATGTCTCCCCCCCCTGCAACCTAACCCTACCCGCGTACAGTCTAACCCTAAGTCTACCCCCACAGCCAAACCCTAAGACTCCCCTACCGCAGCCTAACCCTAAGTCCCCCCCCTGCAGCCTAACCCTATGTCTCCACCTTCCCCCCGCAGCCTAAACCTAAGGGTTGCTCAACTCTCTGGTGGTACGGTGGCGACGCCGCTTCCGAAAATGAATGGGTGAGTATGCGAACCGCATACTCACCCATTCCTAAAAAAAATTCTAAAACAGCTATCATTCAAAATAGAGACAGCCGAAAAGCAATTTTCAGCTGTTTCTATTTCATAATGACAGCCATTGGTGCGGGTACTCACAACAGTATTATACTAAATGTGTATTTTAATGTTAATTTTAAGTTTGCAGTTAGGTAGGTTTAGGATACTGTTGGGGGAGGGTTAGGCTGCAGAGAAGGGACGGTTAAGATAAGGCTGCCATGAAGTGATGGTTAGGGTTAGGCTGTGAAGAAGGAATGTTAGATTTAGGCTGGGGAGAAAGGATGGTTAAGGTTACGCTGTGAAGAAGGGATGTTAGAGTTAGGCTGCAGAGAAGGGATGGTTAGGGTACGGAGTGGTCGGGGGGTGGTTAAGGTTAGGGTAAGGTTAACAGAAGTGTTTCATCTTTTATTTTACTGTTGACAACACTAAGGTTGATATAATAATACTCTTGTCGAGGTATTTTTTAGTGATATTCATACACTGTCAGACTAATGTTGTGGAGTGTATGAATGTCGCAAAAATTACTATAGTTCCCACATATCACACACGTTTGGTAAATATACCTGTCAAGTCAAATATAAGGCTTTTTTTGGCTTACTGTAGCAATATAAAATCTAGGATCACTTGGTTTAAATACTGGTTGAATCTGTGCTTCACCTAGGTTTTTTATTAAAATACGTCAAATTGAGTTTTTCTTGCACTACAGATTTCTTTGTTATGTTTACAGATTAAAGTTCAGTAGAACGTATTAGCTATATCCTGAGCTAATGTACAGATGCTACATGGATGCCTTACAGTTTCTACATAACCTATAATGCACTTCTTTTCCATCTATTATTTATTGAATGGCCTTGTCCTTTTGTACATGTCAATCAACGTGAGGGAAACACTTAATGGTTTATATTTAATATAGAATATAGTTTGTAATGTGTTCTTAATTTATTATTCATTTCCAAAGGAACCGATATAATAAATGGCTGTAAACTTAAATTTTTTAAAGATTTTAATCAAAAGAAATAAATAACGAATACCAGTAACTAAGCCAGTAATAATAATCCATACAGTATTTTTCAGTTGTTACATTCTGATTAATTTTCATTTCTAAATTGAGAGCAAAACTCACAGAGGTTCGCAGAGGTCTCCAAGGGCCTGATTCAGAGATACGTTTTCCACGGCACTTAGGAGCGTATATTTAAGATCCTAGAAAATTCGCAAAACAGCGCATGCGTAGTAATAGTGCAACGCCGTCTACGTAGCGGTTAGGATCGTAAATTCGCTAAGAGCGTAAGTTTGAATCGCACGCAAGCACTTAAGATCTTAAGTGCAGCGAATCTTTAAGATCTTAAGGATTTGCATGGAAATGGGCGGGGGAGGCAGGGAAATGAGGGAAAGTGGGCGCCGGCTGACACTTAGGATCTTAAATGAAGCTACTACGTCACTTATGATCCCAAATGACAGCGTAGAGTTAGGGCTAGTCAATGGTGGTCTAAGTTTAAGATCCACCGCTGTTTGCAAGGGGAGTGACTCTTTATGCAGTGGGCTGGAACCTGCTAGAATCTTAACATTAGATGCGTATATTTGCGATCTTTTCGCAATCGCATCTCTGAATCAGCCCCCAAGTTTCCAAAATTGCTACTCTGGAACAGCACCTCCTCTCAGCTGCTATCCCAGACATGCTTCCGAACAAGAAAGGTATGGGAATATCTAGATTTTGAAGACTTGGGGACTTTTGTGGTGAGTTTTGCTCTCCATTTAGAAATGCATAAAATATGTCCCAGGGTTGGGACTCTGACAGTATTAGAGTTAGGACCACCAAAACAGAAAAGCCTTGTAAGTGGCTGGTGGCCTATCATATATCTGCAAATGTTTGTAACAAATCTCTTTGAATTTTATTTTAAAGATAGAATGCCATGGTTACTTACTGGTTAATGCTAGAGTGGATGTAGAGTAGATATATATATATATGTGTGTGTGTACACTGAATTGTATAAATGTAATTGTTGAGCAAACATTTAGTACTATTTGAGCAATAGACTGCTTCCAGTTGATGGTATCATGTTTTTAAATGTATTTGATGTCAGTATCAACATCAACCTGGTATTTCATTAATTTCAGGGTGTTACTGTCAGTGAATTTATGATGTACAGTGTGTGATTAGTCACCAAGGGCGTTGTTCCTCCTGGAACTCTTGATTACTTTTGTGTTGAGCATGAAGTTACATTGTCACAACATTTTGCATACTAGGCTTACACAGAGTACATTTCCTTTTTAAAGTAATTGTTCAAGAACTTGTTTAGTGGGAGTTGGTTCTTTATACAAGCAAAAATCATACACCTATAGAGTAATGCTAAGGTTTAAGTTATTTGGCAGGTAGTTGTTACTTAGGATGTAATAATCTACTTATACTGAGTTTTATTATAGTCCAAACAAATAATGAAATGCACCTTTTGAGGCCACTCAAGTATTTATGTGCTAATGTATATATCTATGTATATACTGTTTCTAAAACATTTTAGCAGATACTATTGGTACTGATAAATAATAATGACTTACAGAAGGGGGTGGCATCATCTGATCACTAGAAAATGTCAGCTTTTCAGATGTTGCACATGCGCAAACACCTCATTCATAGATCAGAACCGGATCCAGAGTTGTGTCCTGGTACTATTTTCAACCACAGGGTAGTACTGGGGAGAAATGCAAAGCTCTTCTTCTATATGTGAGGGGGAGGTAAACTGATAGTACAGTAAGGACGTTCTAAGCACCCTCTGTACTATGCAGACTACCATGGTGTACACATTTAAAGGGTTTTAAGGTAGGGGAACCAGATCCTTAGTCTGTACTATCGGGTGTGAGTCACCGCTGTGAATTACAGTTTTCTACCAGCTAGCTCGCAGAGGAGATGCACAATCGGTCGACGGAAGAATAAAGATGCAGCAGTGAATGGTAAATATGAATGTAACCTCAACACTTAACCTAATCCTTACCCTAACCCTTCCATTACCCTAACCCTCCCTTCATTGCAGCCTGACCCTAAGACTTCCCTCCAAGTAGCCTGACCCTAAGACTTCCTTCCCCACAGCATAACCCTAAGATTCCCTTCCCCACAGCCTAACCCTAAGACTCCCTTCCCCAGCTCTCTTTAAACTTTTTACCCTCACCTAAGGCTATCTCCTCATCAACTGCTCCCTACCTCTCTTCCCTCATTAACATGCACACCCTTTCTTGCCTTCTTTGTTCTGCTAACCACCACAGTCTGACCTCCCTACTAATCACCACATCTGTGTCCGGGACTTCTACCATGCTGCACCTCTGCACTGGAATGACCTTCTTTCTTCAGTCAGACTTTCATCCACATTGCAGTTCTTCAAGCGCTCACCCCTGCCCCTGCTCCACTTAACATCCTCACTGCATCTATCCCTTCTTTTCCTTCCTTCCCCCCCCTCCTTTGCTCACACCAGCTGTCCACTTCCTTCCCCCTCCTTATGTCTTCTGTAAGTTCATAACTCCCACTTAGTAAATTAGCTTACTTGAGCAGGGCCCCTCATCCTAGTGTTCTTCCCTCCTCCACCACTGCCCCCTCACTTCATACCCTCTTGTCCCCCTCTGCTACCCTTTTACTCCATTCCTATCTGGTGGCTCCCTCTCAACCTATCACTGTGCTCTATCCCCTCCTTCCTGATCTCTTGACACCTTGCATTTGGCATCGCTGTCTGTGTTTGCTTCACTTTATTGTATTTTTGTGGTATTTTTATATTTATAATATACTATGCTGTCCATCCCTACACTGTATGTCTGTACTGTATTTTGTTATCTTATTTTGTACGGTGCTGTGGAGACCTTGTGGCGTCTTATAAATAAACAATAATAATAATAATAAAATCCTAACCCTTAGACTTGCTTCCCAGCAGCCTAACCCTAAGACTCTTCTACCCTTAGGCTATCCCTGTAATATTTACCTTGGTGTGGTTTCAGAAATAAATTCTGGGAAAGTATGGCGAAAAATCTATTTGGTATACTTACCCATTCATTAAAGAAAGTTTCTAATTAGTCATTTTTTCAAAACAGAGGCAGCCAAAAAAAAGCTTTATGGCTGCCTTTATTGCGAAAAATGGAACTTTCATCACGCAAACTGCATCCCATACTATCGAGGGGAGGCCACTTGTATTGAAAGCTGCATCCAACTGGATCTAGCATTGAATCTTCACAATCGCTGTTGCTTGGAGTTCCATGTGCAACAGCATCTCATCAAGCTATTTTGTTGTAGTTATTAGGTACTACATAAACTTCATGTAATGTTTACTTGAATTGCAATAATAAAAAAAAATGTCTTTTTTTTTGTTTTATGTTACTAAAAAAATTGTTTTGCAAAACAAGAAAGAGGTCATTCCAGTCAGCTGTTGCTTGGTCTGAGCCCACAGAAAGAGGAAATGCTTGTTTCAGACTGGGGTTAATAGGGATGGGTGGGTTGCAAGCTATAATTGACCTTGTCACAGAGCATCACAGTAAAACAGATTGTGGGATGTGAGCAAACTGAGACTGGTTTATGAAACCTCAGCAGAGGGGCAGAGAGCTAATCTAACTCCTGCCCAAAAGAGTATTTTTGATATTTTGATCTGTGTGAGCTTGCAGGAGAGGGCCATGATACCACTTACTTGTGTCCCAAAGTACTACCTTCTGAAGATCATCAGTATCAGGTCCTGCTTATGGTTGAGAGGACAGCTATGCCCTGAATATACAAGATGTTTCACATGAATTTATTAGAGTCCTTTTAAATTTCATCCACATTTATTCAGCCTATCCATAAGAAATATGGGTTCCTATTTGCTAATCACTTGATATATGGGGTTCAATATGGATGTAGAATTTCCAGTACACAGCTGGTGGTGAGATTTTGTCATCTGAGCCCCTAGGTAGCAAATGGAGTTAGGTCTCCATTGGAACGTGACTCAGCCCTCACTGCCTCCACAGACATGGACACAGAAACATTGCCTGGGCACCAATGCAGGATTTTATTAGCTCCCCACGCACCCCACACCCAGATGTGCCTCTCTCTTAGTAATAAGTTTCAATAACCAATAAACTTAATTAAAGAAAAAGATACATATATGTAACACTATAACATTAGACATAAGCAATAACAAACAAATCTGACAACAACAAAGAATTGTTATGGAACCGGTCGCCTTAAGATGCAACAAGCGATCTGGTTGTTTTCGCCAGAGCCCCTGATGGTGGGGATGGACTTGGTGCGGCGTCCAGATTACAGGCAGTGATCTTAGGTTAACGGATCCACTGAAACAAGGTAGAGATAGCCACTCAGATATACCAGTAAGAGAGCAAGTACCGAATGTGTGGGAAGGGGAGAATAAGGAAGGTGGGAAGCTGTGAGTGAAGCTGCACACACTGTCAGACACGAGGAGAGGTTAAGTGGGAAGTACAGTGGGCAGTAGTAATTAGAAGAACTGGAGTGGGGCTGCACGGTACCGTAATACCTAGATGTGCAGTGGAGTACCTAGAGATAGGTTATAAAATGAGGGCACAGAGACTACTGCAATATAAGGTAGTACTCTGGAATCCAGGCAAATATCAGGACTATATTTTCCTGCAGCTAAAGTATAAAGCAGCACGGATTAAACCAGTAAACTGGCGTGCTTCAAAGTAGTATACTGCTGAAATACTAAAAGGGCAGCACAGACTGAGCCAGTAAACTGGCGTGCTTCAGTATAACTACTCCTGAATAAATGGTAAAGGCAGCACAGATTGAGCCAGTACTCTGGTGTGCTACAGAGTAGTGAATACAGTGAATACATTAGCCAGTAAACTGGCGTGCTATAGAATGCAAACTCCAGTACCAAATATAAAACAAACAAACAGAAAACTATCAGGGGAAAGACTAATAGGAAGGCAACACACAGGGGCTACTGGACCAAGGAGTACATAGACAAGAGACCAAAAACTGATACATATACTGGTAAACAAACGGAGGGAGAAAAGCAGAGGACTGCTAAGAAGGGAAACTGAACCAAGGGACCACACACTGAGGAGACAAGCAGAACAGATGGACAAGACAGAGAAACGTAGACTAGCCTAATGAAACAAGACCACACAGCAGAGTCAAGCAGCAGGCAAACGATCCTAGATGGAGACGCTATCGCTTTAACAATGCAGGAGCCAATCTGACTGCGGGGAACGGCCACATGGAGCAGGCTAGCTTGATGACGCGGCGCGTGCAGCATGCACGAGGAGGAGGCACTGGCGTCCAGGTCTCCTGGCAATGACCTGGACGCCAGATCGCGTCTAGGCACCAAGACAGCGGAGGATTCGTTACACGCAATCAGAGCTGTGCGATGGCGTGTAACAAGAATAAAGGTGGGACTACAGATGGCTGCTCCAATCAATCATATGTTACTCATAGTAACAAAGTAACATAGTTGATGAGGTTGAAAAAAGACACCAGTTCATCAAGTTCAACCCATTTTTGATCTCCTGTGATCCCTATCTTTATAATTGAAGTTAATTCATATGAAGCAACCTCCAAACTGTTTCAATCTGGAAAAAATAAATAAATCAATAAATAAAAATCCCTGCTGACCCAAGATGGCCGTCCTGTTTCTCCATGGCTCCACTACTGTCCTGTACATTGAAGATAAGGTCGGAAATGCCTTAAGGTCGGACTTGTGAATCGGACGGGGAAGATTTTGACCCTAAAGGGTCTATTTACAAAGGACGATTTCTTAGAAATCGCCTAAAATCACGAGATTTGAGCCTCTGAAGTGAAATTGCGGTATTCACAAAGGCTCAAATCACGTGATTTGCATGTGAAAAAAATCGCAATGGCAAACATCGCCATTTGCCATTGAAAAAATAGAAGAAAAAAAAATCGCGGCATTCACTAAAGGCGATTTGAAGAAATCGCCTTTAGTGTGAATTAAAATCACAAAAAAAAAAGTCGCAGCCAGAGAGCTGCGAGTTCTGGCTGAGGTGCCGTCCCGGAGCATCAAAAACACATGTCAACAGAGTTGACATGTGTTTTTGTGTGTCAAAAAATAAGTGCAGCATGGCTGAAATCCTTAGTCATGCTGTACTGATATAACTACAAGGCTCAGAAATTATGAGCCTTGTAATAATATCAGCGGCAGCATGGCTAAGGATTGCAGCCATGTGTGTGTGTGCGAGTAGTGTAAAAAAAAATTACCGTTCACATTAAACATACAATAAAGATTAACAGACAGTATGCATGTAAACAAGTTATAAACCCTAACTAACATTGTCCCCTACTGTGTGCACTTACCTGCTGTGGTCATCTCTCCTAACCTATGTGTCATGTATGTATTGTATCGTGTGTATTAAATAAAAAATATTTATCACTCACAGTTTGATGTCTTCTTTCTTCGTATTTTCTTATTGCTGGGAAAATTTTTCATCAATTGATTGAGGTCTTCATCTTCATTGTAGTCTCCGATGGCGAGTTTTCTTTCTTCAGCTGCTGACAGGATGCTGCAGAAATTCTTCTTCCCATCCGGACTGCTTCAAATGACGTTGAGGACGCTAGGGGGCAGTATTTTTATAGTGGAGATGACGTCATTTACATTGGGCCTCTACTGTTTGTGACGTCATCTCCACTATAAAAATACTGCCCCCTAGCGACCTCACCGTCATTTGAAGCAGTCCGGATGGAAAGAAGAAGTTTTGCAGCGTCCTGTCAGCAGCTCATGAACGTAACGTCGCCATCAGAGATTGCAATGAAGATGAAGACTTCAATCAATTGAAGAAAAATCATCACAGCAATAAGAAAATACGAAGAAAGAAGACATCAAACTGTGAGTGATAAAAAATGTTTATTTATTACACATGATTCAATACATACATACACATAGCTTAGGAGAGATGACCACAGCAGGTAAGTGCACACAGTAGGGATGATTTTTCTTCAATTGATTGAAGTCTTCCTATTCATTGTAGTCTCCGATGGCGATTCTTCTTTCTTCAGCTGCTGACAGGACGCTGCAGAACTTCTTCCCATCCGGACCTCTTCAAATGACGGTGAGGTCGCTAGGGGGCAGTACTTTTTATAGTGGCGATGACGTCACAAACAGTAGTGGACCAATGTAACTGACGTTAAATTGTGGCGAGCCGCTGCGATTTGATTTTGAAGAAAAAAATCGCACTTTGTAAATAAACCCCTAAGTGCGGCGGAAATATACACAACTAAGGATTTGCATAGAAATGGGCGGGGGGGGGGCATTGAGATGAGGGAAAGTGGGCGCGCTTACAGAGTTAGGGCCCTAAATATAGGCAACTAATACACATAAGGCCGGAAATGAATGCGGCCAGATAGGGCAAGTCAATGTAGGTGGAAGTTTAGGTCCAGCCGGGGTTTGCGAGGGGAGTGACTGTTTATTCAGGTGGGTGTAACCTGTTCCGTCCTGCCACTTAATTGCGTATATTTGCGGCCCGATCGCCGACGGATCTCTGAATCAGGCCCCTGGTAACCCTGGATGTCCTTTTCTGCAAAAAATGTATCTAACCCTTTCTTAAACATATCAAGTGAAGCTGCCATCACAACCTTCCCTGGCAGTGAATTCCACATCCTGACTGTCCTTACTGTAAAGAACCCTTTCCTTTGCTGGTTGTGAAACTTGTATTTGTATATAGTAATCATATCTCCTCTTAGACGCCTCTATTCTAAAGTAAACATGCCTAAACTTGATAGCCTTTCCTCATAGCTCAATGACTCCATACCCTTTATCAGTTTTGTGAACCCTTTCTAGTTCTAAAATGTATTTTTTATGGATTGGTGCCCAGAACTGAACTCCATATTCGAGATGAGCCCTTACCAATGATTTATATTGTGGCAAAATTACAGTCTTCCCTTGCATCTATGCCCCTTTTTATGCATGCTAATACTTTATTGGCTCTTGCAGCTGCTGCTTGACATTGAGCACCATTGCTAAGTCTATTGTCCACGAGCACTCCCAAATCCTTCTTCATTAAAGATTCCCCTAAATTTACCCCATTTACTCATCACTGAGTATCATCTTCTACGATAATACAACATATTCTGTTATAAATAAACATTCATAATGGTACAATTGCCACCATTATGGCTTTGCCACATAAGCTGTGAAGTTTTCTCTTTCTTAGTTTCTTAAAGAACTATTCACTTGTTATAGAGTAGTATACTAAGAAATGTTAGTGTAGTTTTTGTAGTGTCATCTCAATCTTTTGCACTTGGATATTTCCTTCTGCTTCGTTACAGTTACTATAACAACAATCTAAAATCCAACAATGATACAACTGTCAACATTGCCAAAAGTGTTTCAAATGGGAAAAGTGTTATGTCAGCAGGGTTGTGAGTTCCTGCTACGATTGCTGTTATTACGAAGTAGGGTCAGCTGAAAGTTGCTTTTCGTCTGTCTCTATTTCGAATGACAGCCGTTTTAGATTTAGTTTTTATGAATGGGGGTGTACGATTCGCATACACACTTATAAATTTTTGGAAGCACAGCCGCCGGACCACCGGAGAGGTGAGTAACCCTCTCCGGGAATTTAGGGTTAAGCTGCGGTGGTGGGGGAGACTTAGGGTTAGGCTGTCCGGGGGGGAATTTAGGATTAGGTTGCGGTGGGGGGGACTTAGGGTTAGGGAGTGGGTTGGGGATAGCATAATTACTTACCTATTGGAGCACAGTGTTCGTTGCTCCAGGGTTTAATTGCTATGCCTCTTCGGGTTCGGAGCTGGCTAGGAGCGAATGCCAACAGCCAACAGCTACACGTTCATAATGATACTCTGCCTCTGTTTTTGTTCTCTCTATGTTCCTTTGCTTTTTCATCTCTCTTTGTCTGTTTTCTTCTCTTCCTTTCTATTCCTCCATCCGAACTTAGGGCTCCATTTACAAACCATCGATAACTTAATTTTCATGAAATAAAGGATAAAAGCAGCCTTTATCTCATGAAATGGGAAGCTTAATTTCTTATTAGTTCATAAATACAGCAAATATTAGTCAATGTTTGCATTATTTTATCTGCCAATTTGTTATGACACCCAAGTCTGGACACTCCGGGTTTACCTGGTGAGTACCGGAGTGGTCTAGAGAGTGTATTGTGGGTACTCTGGGATTACCCGTGTGGAACCGGAGTGACACCAAAAAGTACCAAAAGGGTGTGCGGGCAAGCTTCCTGGGGTCGGAGTCTTTACCAATCAGGGGGTCTTCACCAGAGCCCCTGATGGTGGGGATGGGCTGGGTAACCCCTGACGGCCTGGTCGTCCCCTGTTGAACTTGGACCCACAGAACAGGAAACAGAAAACAACCTACCGTGAACGATAGAGACAGATGACAAATAAAGCGGGTGGCGAGACTGGGCAGAAGTGGCTGCCCAGGACAAACGACGAGGAACAAACAACAACAGACTGCGGACTGAGTAGGTAGACTGGACTGACAGGACTCACTAGGGCTTATATACTTCAGGCACACAGAATGATCCCTTACGGGATCACAAACACACTCACACAGGTAAAAGTGGGAAAACCAGGTAGGTATGTATATGTGAGGAGGGAGACCCGGAGAGGTTGGAAACAGTAAGGTAAATGGTAGGTAATTACAAGGCAGGCAAGGGGGACACTCAACGGTCAATTCACTAGCAGAGCACAAGGCTGAGACTAGGCACACAGAAAAGGCAGGTAACAGTACTGGAATCAGAAACTATCACCAGCAACTGCAGTGCGGCAGAAAGGGAGCTTTAAAGAAGCAGGGACCAATGAGAGACTGCAGAGTACGCGCCAAGGGAAGCGATAGGAGATCCCCATGGCAACCAGGACGCAGCGCCGACCCGACGGGAGGAGTGAGCGTCGCCGTTGCCAGGACAACGCGTGAGTCAGAGCCAGGAAGCCAGCGTACCGCCGGGGGAGCCGGAGAGGGAGGCGCAACACGTGCAGAGGTAAGGAACCAAGGGGAGAGACGGACGTAGGCTGTCAAGAGACGTTGCATCCTAACACAATTAACATAATACAGTCCGTGAATCCTACTTAGAAACTCCATGCTACAGAGAAAGGACACGTTCCTGCTTAATAAATCACAATCTGCATACTACCTACATCAGCTCAAACCATTTTGTTACCAATCCACTTTCATGAAAGCAGTGGGCTAAAAGCTTGGGTAAGGTTAAGTTATATTCTACTCAACAATGGTGACATTGCCTGTGCTGTAACAGCTCTGAGTGGCAAGTTCTCTCTATTTCTTGTTGTCATGGAAACACAATCCAGAATTCTGTAAAAAAGACAGTGAAATGTTTTTACTTTAAAATATCTTTGCCAAGAAAATCTTAACATGTTCCCTACCACAGAGAGATCACAGATTGCTTGTCATTGTAAAATATTGTATTGCAATAACATTACATCCTTTCTGCACACTATAAAACATCAGTTATAATCTTAGCTTTGCAAACAGAGGGGCAGATCCGGAGTAACTGCTCAGAAAGGTGCAAATCTGAACTTGGACAAACCGTGTTTGCAGGGGTGCAATTGAATTTAGGTATTTTACATTCTGGGAGTATACTGGCTGATATTACTTATTGCACACAAATACTGATCAGCTTTATTTTTAAACTCTGATTTAGAATTTACCTACAAAAATCACCTATTAGCTCATACTGTTTGCAGACTTGAAATGAGCTTCCCCCCCCTGCAGTTCAACATAGTTTTATCAAGGTGCAAATTTGCCCCTTATTGTGCTGTCACTTCCAACTGTGGTTCAGACAGAGGGCTCCATTTACTAATAATAGCGTTTCGAGCACCTCGCAGCGATCCTGGACACTTCGAGCCCTTCTTATACTTACCCCTCCAGTGAGATCTGCGTGTTTTTCACTGGAGGCGCTCGGTCCCGCTCGTAGATGAAGTCCCAGCGCATGTGCATTAGCAAACTTTTGGAACTTAAGAATTTTAAGTCCCATGAGTTTGCTACAGTGCGCATGCGCCGGGACTTTAACTTCAGAGAGAAGATGCGTCGCACTGGGAAGGTAAATTTAACTCTTTATTTTCCTTTTATTATTTATTTTTTCCCTGCTTTTGCCCATTAGAATACCCATTGGTGTTCCTTGTTCACATGAACAAGGAACATCATTGGTGATTACAGTGGGCAAAATATATATTTAAATTATAGATTATATTTAAATAAATAAAATCATTTATTAATTATAAAAAAAACACACACACAAAAAATATTTAATATTTTTATTTTAGACAGATATTCCAGCGGTTTCCCTATATATACCTCACTATCCCTTTCCTTCCCCTAATACCAGCTATTAGGGGTAGGAATAAAATAATTTATTTATTATTTTAAAAAACTCACACAAAAAAAAAATATTTAATATTTTTTATTTTATATAGAAATTACAGCTATTAGGGGGAGAAAAAGGGGGATATATGGGGAGACCGCTGAAATACTTCCACTAATGCCATCTTCAGATGTTATATATAGTATCGGCGTGGATTGTTAAAATCAGTGACGATACTTATTAAATACAGCGATCAGCCGGCCCGCATTCATTAGAGCAGGTCGGTGAACGGGAAGCTGATGATCGCCATGGTTTTTATGGTGATCATAGCTTTGTAAATGGTGAACACTTTGTTTTAAGGAGATAAAGATCGTTTTCAGGTGAAAACGGTCTTTATCTCCTGTAAACGAAGTGTTCACCATTTAGTAAATGGATCCCAGAGTGTGGACAGTTGGGTTTCTATATGTTTTCTTTGTATTTTTTCTCTTTCTCTCTTATCTGACATTTAGCAAAGCCCAAGCATGAGAGGAATCAACAACTTCTTCAGACCACGCTGTGCCCATTGAGTATGGGTGAGCGGCTCTGTGACAAGTGGTTAGCTTAGCACTTCTCTATTTATTCTTCAATAGGATCTTGGTATCGAGATTGTTAATATGGATAAAGATAAGAAATTCCAGACCTGCTCATCAGTGAGAAATTGCGTGCAATTTTTCTGTGCATGCACCAGATAGGGGAAAGGGACCCCAAGTATGTTTATGTTGCGGGCCCCTCAAATGCAGCCATGTTGCTAGCATTTGTGCTGACTTGCATACAACAAGGATGCCATGCTATTTGCCAGTGATCAGGACAAAATATTATTAAAAAACAAACATTAAGAGACATTGAACATCCAATAACCAAGCACTTTGAAACAAATAAATCACAGCCAGATAACTATTACACATACATCAATTTTTTAAACTTTAAATTCCGCAGTGCAGAGAGGCTTAATAGCACAATATTAAGAGCGTAAGTATATATATATAATTCTTATTCAAATGTTCTCTGCAGTCACCGTATTCAACTAGTATTTAACACATTTTGTAGTTGCTTAAGTTTTAAAACTTAAGTGTCCGGTCATCAGTGTATTTTATTTTAGTCCATGATCAGAGTAGCTTCTCTTTATAGTTATAATTACTGAAATTGCAGAAGTTATTCCCAAAAGCAGAATTTTCAATGCTGGTAAAAAGAACAATCCTCACCTTGGGCCGGATTCAGATTTAGTAACGTCAGGCGATTTCTGTACATCACGTAAGAAATCGGCTGTGTGCTTGTACTGCGCGTGCACAGTAGAAGGTATTCTGGATAGGACGGCTTCTACACGAAAAGGCTGGGTCACTCACCATGCGTACAAGATATGCATGGTGGGTGAGCACAGGTATTTCAATTGTGCAGTAAGGGCTTCCGCATGTACAATCCAGTATTCTGAACGGCAGGGTTTCTGGGTAGTATACTCAAGGCAGGGTGAAGGTCTCGTAACTGCCTTCCGCATGGAGAAGATCAAGGAGGAGTGTACTAATCTCCTCCGTGCGAAAAATAACAAATACCAATGTTTGTACATTTGTAGCCACATGTACTTCTGGATCCAGTACCTTTGTACAATATCTGCAAAATCTAGAACCAATCACTAAAGTTCCTTTCGCATTAGCACCCCCTAAGTCCAGTAATAGTGCAATGACCGATGATATATCCAGTTAATATTGTGTACAGAATTGACACAATTCTATACATGTAGCAGCGGCTTCTTTAGAAGGAATAGATGTATGTATGTATGTATGTATGTATGTGTGTCTGTGTTGCAACTCAATATCTCAACTTTTGCAGATTCATTACCACCTATAAGCAAAAGATGCTTGCGTCTCTAATTACAAACTTTTATTTAATTTACTTAAGTAACCAAAGTATTTATATTTTAATTATATATTTAATGCTAACCTAAGCTATCTATAATTTTTTAAACCATTTTCAACACGCAACAGTTAACAGAAACAAATTTAAATTTTTTTACATAAAAAATTTTTTAAACAAATGTCAGGATCACCTGTTGAAATCCAGGCTCTTTTTGGAAATGAAATATTCACTACACAACTGTTTATAGCATGTAAGAATCAAAAGACAAATTGTAGACAAAAAAAAGCTCATAAAAAAGCAGATATCTAACCAGAATGATATTAATTTTAAAGAAAAGTATCTGTAAAAATTGTTAAATATAGGCAGTCTCATTAAACATAGAGCATTTGAAATCTAACCTTTCCCAAATAATACACATTCATTAGTCAACAGTGTTTTTCACAGCAAAGGGTGAACTATATTTTATTAGATTATTAAGAGCCTGACCTTTCCTGAATAATGCATATTCATTCAGCAACAGGATAACACTCATTAAGTTTGATCTAAACATTAAGTTCAACAAAATATTTTAGGCCTACCAGTGCTAGTGTCCCTGACCTAAACATCCAATATGCTTCTCTCTTACAAATATATATAAAGAAAGTTTTAAGTATAAATTTTATATCAGGTTCTTAATCTTCAGCTTAATGTCTTTACCAAGTGAGTAAAATCCATCAATAAACAGCTTTAGCCATCAATAGCAAAGGTTTCCTAATTGCTAAATAATTCCATAACATGTAAAAAATATATGTCCTTGGACTGGATCCAGACCCGCATGCTTTTTGTACGTGTGGGGGTCTTAAAGCCTGCACGGAAGAGAGGAGTGAACTCCCCCTGTCACTTTCCTCTGTCGTGCGAACTTTATGCCAGATACGTCGCCGTAAAGTAGCCTTAACACGTACGTGTGGATCCGCATGTAAGTGATGAGCACTGCTCCTACTATAAAATTTAAATCTCCAATATTGGCAGAATCGAAGAACTGCCCCGTTATATGGATATCCTATTGGAAAGAACTTAGCTCCATACGATAAGTGATACGTGCATAAATCGCACGTAACATCTCACCCTTTACTTTAGACACCCCATTTACACACTTTGGGGTAGATCCAGAACTTACTATGCTAGCATATTTACGCTACGCTAGGAAACGTAATAAAAATGTAGCTCTGGATTTGGCCCTTGGCGTGTGTAAGTAGGGTGTAATTTGTAGATCTGTATCTTAGGGCCTGATTTACAGTTAAGAGTGAGTTAGGTGCAGAGAGATCCGCACTTAACTAGCTCGTTTTTTATGCTTCAAAGCTTCTTAAGTGTCAGTAAGGTGCTTAGTTATTACAAAACAATTTGTTTCAAGAAATTGGAATATTGTAATGTAAGAGATAGTAAAAAGAAACTGGATTTACAGGCTGTAACTGCTCTATCCATGTATGCACACAGGGCTCTCAACCTCCTGCTGTGTTTGACTGCCCAAACCAAAGTAATGCGCTGGCTGAATTACCATTAATCACCAAAATATCTATTTGTAAAATATAGCTAAACTTGTCTATATTTTACAATTGGAAATTAATGATGATTAGTGGCAAATTAACTTAATTTATACTCACCCTCAGTCTTCTGACTGCAGCTGTAACAATGGCTCCTGCACTGCTGACAGGAGATGCTAGAGTCTGTATATTTTACAAATAGAAACCATTGGTCATTAGTGGTAATGCTTAAATGTCCTGGTTTTTGTTTATCCAAGCTATCACTAGTGAGACACTGCAGCAGTTGGAGTACATTGACAGCTTGGATAAACAAGAACCTGGATATTTAAGCATTACTACTAATGACACCATAACACCATCCAGAGATAGTGGGCTGTATTCATATTTAAGGTAGTTTTCTCTACGGTAGACTCTGACACAGAGACTATCATACAGACTTTGTGATTCACAAGTTCACATATAGGAGAGCAGGGGAATCCTCATGCAGGACATCTACCCTAAATATTTTGCATGGAAACCCTTATGTGCGAGATACTGAATTGTACATAAGGGCAGGGGAGTAGCGAGGGTGGAGCCGATGGAGCTTGTGCTCAAGGCACTAGCAGATCAAAGGGGCACCACAGAGCACAGCCAAGTGCCATCTCCAGATCCCTAAAATACTGGTATTATAAGTGGGATAATATTAGGGGTCTGGAATGGCACACTATATAATGTACAAGAGGGGAATATCATGGGTCTGGGAATTAAATATTATATACTGTATATAGTGTGCCATTCCCAAACCCTAACATAAAACACATATTATAGTATGTGTCAATCCCAGACCTATCATATACCCCACATGTGCTTTATATTAGAGATGTTCACTGACGCCCGTGTTTTGGTTTTGGTTTTGGATCTGTATTAACTTTGTGTTTAGGTTTTGGTTTTAGTTTTGCCAAAACCGCCCCCACGTGTTTTGGTTTTGGCTTTGGATCTGTATTTTTTTTTTTTAATTGCTACAAAATGCTAAAATCGCATAATTTGGCTCTTTATTGTCCCTATATTATTATTTACTCCATTAACAATAATTTTCAGTAATTTCTAGTAAATTTTGAGCACCTCACAGGTAACAATATTATTTTCATACAGCTTAGGCCAAATGCTGCAGCTTGTTTCTTACTATTATTAAACAGAGCAGCGGCACAAACACACACTGCAGTTTATAGCACATCTATGAAGCATTGCCACACAGCAGTGGCAGAAAACAAAAGTAGCGCAAACACTATAAGCGTCAGCCTGACAAGGGGTAAAATGATGCAGAGTAATGTGTCAAAAAACAAAACAAAAACAGTTTCCCCAATAAACAGAAATACTAAACATGAATAAAGAATAAATGATTAAACAATACATTTCTATACATTAAAATTAACTAATGTGTCCCTGTGTGTTTATTAAACTATTGTGGTGACCGTGTACTAACTAAACCTAAGGATAATGTATAGTGTAAATGTGTGCAAAAAATATAGTGAAGTATCGACTTTTGCAGTCATCTGTCTTGGGATGACTTGCTAGTAATTCTTGACGTGTTGAAAGCTGTTCGGAAATGTTGATTGAAAATCTTCTCTTAATTAAAGATGCTGGTTCTCTTGATAGTAGATGCTGTTCGGCCTCTTCTGGCTCTTGACATGACGTCCTCCTGCTTCCTGTTCTGGGGTGCCGCTGCTAATGACCATTCGGTCACTAGAGGTCCCCCCTTTTATAGTGTATTTGACATCATAGACACTAGAGGCTGTATCTCTCGGTGACTTCCAAGGCATGCACGGAGATCCGATCTCCGACAGAAGTCTCTTTGTGATTGCCGCACAAATCTGTCACACACTGAGGTTGGGCAGAGCACCACCACAGTATAGCAGTGCCCCTATACAGTACACAGCCCCATACAGTACACAGCCCCTTGTCACACAGCACCACAGACAAACCCCCAGTAACCTCATCGTATGTCTCCAGCCCCTTAGTATCCCCCATTATATGTCTCCAGCAACCCAGTATCACCCATCATGTCTCCAGACCCACAGAATCCCCCATCATGTCTCCTGGCATCCCAGTATTCCCATCATGTGTCCAGCTCCTCCCACCTAGGATTCCCATCATGTGTCCAGCTCCCCACAGCATTCCCATCATCTGTCCAGCTCCCCCAATATTCAAATCATGTGTCCAGCTGTCTCCAATATTCCCATCATGTGTCCAGCTCTCCCCCCAGCAAAACCCCATCGTGTCCAGCCCCCTTTCCCAGCAAAACTCCATCATTTGTCTAGCTCCGCCCCCCAGCAAAACCCCATCATGTGTCCAGCCCCCTCCCCCCCAGCAAAAACTCATCATATGTCCAGCTCCACCACCCAGCAAAACCCCATCATATGTCCAGCTCCCCCCCAGCAAAACCCCATCATATGTCCAGCTCCCTCCTAGCAAAACCCCATCATGTGTCTAGCTCTCCCCCAGAAAACCCCATTATATGTCCAGCTCTCCCCCCCCCCAGAAAACCCCATCATGTGTTCAGCTTCCCGCAAGCAAAACCCATTACTTACCTTCCTGCGTCCTTCGTCTTCCGTCCTCCACAGCAGTCTCAAAACCCTGCGAGATCCGACGGGGCTTTTGAAAGCTCGGGTGACGTCATGTCACCCGAGCCGCCTCGGATCCTGAAGTTTGTGTGGGCTCGGTTCTCTTAGAACTGAGCCTGCACATCTCTACTTTATATAGTGTTCCATGTCCATAGATGTGTAATGTAAGGGAGACAGGAAGGGGGATGTGTAATGGATTGGGGGCAGGGAGAGAAATGTGTAATGTAAAGAAGACAGGGAGGGAGATGTGTAAATTTATGGGGAACTTGTGGGGGAGAAGACCATATGTATGGAGGGGGTGCAAGAAGAAAGAGGTGTATTGGAGACAGGGCACAAGAAGAGGAAGGGATATATGTAATGTGGAGTAAGAGTCAATGTGAGGCACAAAGAAAAGAAACCAATAATCAATCAATATTCATTTAAGTAAAAACAACACTTCCTTTTAGTTAGCAAATATCAGGGAACATACTCACCTTGGCATGCTACACTACGGGAGGACGGGAGTTGAGGGGCGCCATAGCATTCACTTGCTCCGGGAGCCATTAATCCATGCTACACCATTGTGTAAAGGCTTAGCCAAGCCCTTACTGTATGATATACATGTGAATACGCAGAACCAGTTTCCTGCAGACTTCCATATGAAGCGTAAAGAAGTCTGCAATGTTAATTGTGAATCAGGTTCAGCATTTGGATTTTAAATTCAGAAGTATCATGTCTGCTGGTGTAAATTACATTTCCCCTCAACCTCATAGAGAAAAATGGGCATGGAGGAAAATACTAAATGTAGTGTCTCCTCAATTACCTGCCACTGTAAATACAGTGAAATCTTAAATGGATTATAAAGGATCGTGTATCCCAGCGGTAACTCAAACCCCTAGGGTCAACACCTATTTAACCCCAAAAAAATCAATCCCATTAATAAATAATAAGATGACATGCAAATTAAAACTAGACAATAGGGGGAATGTCCACACAAAAACAGTCCCAGATGGAGTGTTCCTTCTCCCAATGATAATTAGACCTCAATTCTTATTATTCTGCTCTCCTGTCTTTATATTTACAATCTTTATGTTTTTTCCTTCCTTCTTCCAGGTTTATGATTCCCCAAAAAAGAAGAAAGAAATTCCCTGTGTGATACCGTTTAACATAGGTACTAGCTACGGCGGGCATAAGCATAAGATCGGCTGAAAAGCCGATCTGCCCATGCGCCGGGCAGATGTTGCTCGGGCGTCCATAGGAGCAGCGTAGTAACGCTGGAGGGGGCGTCCCCCAGCGTTACTACGTTAAGGTTAGTGAAGGTCCGTGGGGGGAGTTAGTTTAATGAGGGAGGGAGGGCTTAGCGTGCCAACGCTCCTGTGCGAGCGTATTTTCCCTTGCTTAGGCCAGCTGAAGTTAGGGTAGCCTTCAGCCGGCATAAGCGAGGGAAAATACGCCCGCAAAGGGGGAGTGTCTGGGAGAGTGAACGCCGATACGCTGTTCTTTAGTAAGCACAGCGCATCGGCATAGTTCTGGATCAGGCCCATTGAGAGAGAAATTAACACTCCATTTACAATCCTTTTCAATATATTGTCTTTAAAGATGGTAAGTACTCCTCAAACACTGTAAAACATATCACTCACAACAACTGTGGGGGCCCTTAAACCATAATAATCGGGAGAGGGAGAAGAAATATACCGATCAGGATGTATCGTGGGATTCACTCTCACCGTGGACCTATCTTACCAACGCGTTTCAAGCGACTGGGCGCTCTTTCTCAAGGTATAGTCACATGGAGGCTCTCCCGTAAAAAAAAAAAAAAAATCAAAACAATCAATATCCAATCAGATCTTCAAATAATTTCAAAACCATAATATAGTTGATTCCCATACATGTCTACGATAAAACAAGGAGCGGTTAAGGAATTCGATTTGTAAATCTCTGACAATACCGGAGAATTCTTATCCTTAAACTTTTAGGTTTTCTTTCTGACCGATAATAAAATGTAATATTTAGAAAAAATTCTATTCGTCTATCAATTTGCAAAGAAGAAGGTTTTGATTGCTTAATCCTTATGGATACTATGTCAATCTAAAAAATAAATAAATGAATAATAAAATACGCGGACCTTGCACGAAGCTCCGGGGTCTTAAAGCACCACATTCCCTTAAACGAATAAATTCTACTGCTAGGCATTAATATTGCCGGAGGGTTCCTTTCCTTAAAACTTTACAATTTTCTCTCTAATGGGTAACATGATGCAATATCGGAAAAAGACTCTATCCACCTGTCAGTTCACAAAGAAGAAGATTTGATTACTTTGTGCATTTGAATCCCCTAGAAAATAGAAATTACCAAACTATGTAGATCTTGCAAGAAGCTCCAGGGTCCTAAAATACCACATTTCCTTCAAACAAATAAATACTGCTACCAGATTCAGAATAAACAAGAAGAACGGTCCTAGTAATAGTTATTCGATAGGTGGATGAAAATATAACCTATCAGACTATGTCGGCGCTCTGAGAATCTTTAGTGTCAAAGTGGTATTAGATGAGTCTATGTTGAAGTGATTTGAAGAAATATATCTCATCCAACAGTTCTAAAGTATGACAATCTTCTGGGGTTCTTCAGGGTCTTGAAACTCACTGAACTCCTATCAATATATTCTATACTAAACTTGATGTTCAAAATAACCCAGGAGATGCTACAACTATTGGAGGGTACCGGAAAGTAACCTACCCCATAATTACCGTCTCATTCTTCAGGGTTATTCACTGTATATCTAGAGTTCTGGGGTTCTCTGTTCTCTAGATATACAGTGAATAACCCTGAAGAATGGTTAAAAAACGGACTCTCAAGTAACCATCTGTGGTTTCCTAGGATAATAAATATCCAGTGTTGCATAATGCATATTTTATAAGGTGATATATGTATGCTATCATCCTATTTTTATTGGTCTAATCTAAACATTAAGTGTTTTGTTATAATGAGGTCACCAATAGACCCACTGATTTTTGTTTTAGAAATTCTAATCTTTTTAATATTGATTTCTATCCACATCCTATTTACCTCTAATAAATTTTGCTATATAATTATTTTTATATTGGTTCCTTATTACTAGAAGGCTAACTCTCTTCTTACCGAGCAGCCTTAACTCCTCTAAAGGTAATAATAGGATAGCATCTGACCAGGTATCCATCCATAGAACCATAGCGCCCCCTATCCATCTGAGTTTTTTGACTTGGATACCCCCATTTGTATCTCCACCCCAGGTCCCTGTTTTATCCTCTGCAGTCCCCACTCCATGACCGTTTCTTCCTCTTTAGTCCCCACTCCATGCCCGTTTCTTTCTCTCTAGTCCCCACTCCATGCCCCTGTTTCTTTCTCTCTAGTCCCCACTCCATGCCCCTGTTTCTTCCTCTCTAGTCCCCACTCCATGTTCTTTCCTTTCCTGCCCCAATTTCTCTTATTTCTCTCTAGTCCCCACTCCTTGCCCCTGTTTCTTCTCTCTAGTCCCTACTCCATGCCCGTTTCTTCCTCTCTAGTCCCCACTCCATGCTCTTTCCTTTCCTGCCCCAATTTCTCTTATTTCTCTGTAATCGTTTTTCTTACCTTCTCTTCTGTTCTTGTAGCTCTGGGTCACGCTGCAGACTTCAGCGAAGCCTTTCTTCCCCAAAATCGCGGGTCCGTTGGGGGCGGAGCTTTTACAGAGGGGGCAGAGCTTGTATGTCGAGACCTGACCAGTGCTATAATCCTATTGATTCAGCACTGAATGAACAGGGAGGGGGCGGAGATCAGCACTGGGCTGTACAGGCTGTCTCTGATGCAGCTGTTCCGCAGTTTCACACAGCCTACAGTCCGGTGCACAGACAAGTTGGGAAGAAGCTAAAGCTGGTGCAGAATCTGTGCTGCGACCAGTGTGGTTTTTTATTTTAACATGCTTTGTGAGGGGGTTTCTGGGCAACTGGAAATCCCCCCTCCTGTGTGCGCCACTGGTTAGAAAGAAAACCTTAAAGTTTAAGGATAAGAATCCTCTGGTATTGTCAAAGTTTTACAAACCTAATTCCTAAACCGTTCCTTGTTTAATCGTAGACATGTATGGAAATCAACTATATTATGGTTTTGAAATTATTTGAAGATATAGGATAGAAAGCTCTGATTGGATGTTGATTGCTTTGATTTTTTTTAAAAGACTGGGAGAGCCTCCATGTGACCATACCTTGAGAAAGAGCGCCCAGTCGCTTGAAACGCGTTGGAAGATAGGTCCACGGTGAGAGTGAATCCCACGATACATCCTAATCGGTATATTTCTTCTCCCTCTCCCGATTATTATGGTTTAAGAGCCCTCACAGTTGTTGTGAGTTCCATGTTTTACAGTGTTTGAGGAGTACTTACCATCTTTGAAGACATTGGGGTAGATCCAGAACTACGTCCGTCTTCCATAGACAGACGTAATTCAATGAACAATAGCTACTGCGCATGCGTAGTAGCTATTGTACGTAATCTGCGTATCGTTTCGATACATAGATTGCGTATATGCGGTCTAAAAGACGGTAGTTCTGGATCCGGCCCATTATATTGAAAAGGATTGTAAATGGAGTGTTAATTCCTCTCTCAATAGGAGGACGAAAGAATTTTATTTTAAGTATTCATATGAAGATTTTTTAGGATGCATTTGTGTTTTTACAATGTCTGCATTGTTCAATACTTTACCACAATAAATATTACGAACTTTTTATAAAGTGGAATTTTTTATTGGAGAATAGCTGAACCATTTATTGAAAGTGGATGGAACAATGAACAAATAGGGAGAGTTCACTGTTTTGGACTGTGACAATTATAAGAGCCCATTGATGTGGACTCCACTTGTGGGACTTGTTTGATGGTTGGATAGCCGTGGATGTCCTGGACTGTGTAGGAAAGAGATCCCCTCTGATGATCATATTAACCTATAAATAAGAAATGAAAAAGGAATTTTGAAAAGACCAATAGTGAGAAAAGCATCATTACAGGCTTAATCCACAAGATGTGGATATTGTGAGTAGAATATTGTTCAGACATAGAACTAACCTGTGTAGACGGTATTGTACGAAGAATCTCCCTCTTTCTTTCTCCCCCGGGGACGGTGATCACTCAAGGGGACATTGAGGGTTTAGCCAGAGACCGGGGAGACGACATCTTAAGGTAGACAATATTAACATAAGCTTTTATATACAAGAAGATGTAAGGTGTAAGTAGGATATCAACCTGTACTGTTTTTCACTTACCTGTACGGTATCATACGAAGGTCTGTGTCCTTTCCTCTCAGGGGTGCTGCCTGCTTCATTCCCGGTGTTATGACTGAAGTAGGATTCAGTACCTGGAGGACTGTAGAGGTCTCCCACGGTGCAGGTAATAGTACCTGGGAGCTCGGGTGCGTAGCGGGTGAAGACCAAGCTGGGCGCGGAGTCTAGCAGGACCGGGTTCTTCGCCAGAGCCTCTAATGGTGAGGATGGACTGTCGCTGCCAGTTTACCCACAGGTCGCGGTTCCAGAGACGACACCCGGGAGAAGAAGACAGAGGAATAGAAGTGAGGAAAAGGGGAAGAGACTAGTCAGCAGAGGCTGACTAGACTAGTACAACAAGCAACACTGAACAAAGACAAAGGACCGGAGGGGAGAGATGGGACTGAGGTCACAAACAAGACTTACTGGGGCTGTCACACACACAATCAAGCAGTGGCTACCCCCGAAGGGGTAAACAAACACAATCACACAGGAAAGGCTAGGTTAATACAAAGTGGGCAGAACAGTAAGGAGGGAGAGAATATGGAACCGGAAGACAAAGGGTTAACAAGGCAAGGAACAAG
>WWET01001157.1:174637-193712 GCA_011038615.1 Limnodynastes dumerilii
TGTTATGACTGAAGTAGGATTCAGTACCTGGAGGACTGTAGAGGTCTCCCGCGATGCAGGTAATAGTACCTGGGAGCTTGGGTGCGTAGCGGGTGAAGACCAAGCTGGGCGCGGAGTCTAGCAGGACCGGGTTCTTCGCCAGAGCCTCTAATGGTGAGGATGGACTGTCGCTGCCAGTTTACCCACAGGTCGCGGTTCCAGAGACAACACCCGGGAGAAGAAGACAGAGGAATAGAAGAGAGGAAAAGGGGAAGAGACTAGTCAGCAGAGGCTGACTAGTAACAAACAACAAGCATCCCTGGACAAAGACAAAGGACCGGAGGGGAGAGACGGGACTGAGGTCACAAACAAGACTTACTGGGGCTGTCACGCACACAATCAAGCAGCGGCTACCCCCGAAGGGGTAAACAAACACAATCACACAGGAGAGGCTAGGTTAATACAAAGTGGGCGGAACAGTAAGGAGGGAGAGAATAAGGAACCGGAAGACAAAGGGTTAACAAGGCAAGGAACAAGGCAGGGACAAATGAGGGCACTCAGACCCGCAAAGGGACAAAGGCTAAGAGTATGGGCCAGCAGCAAAGACAAGAGCAGAGAGGCAAGGGGCACAAAGGCAGATAACAAGGGCAAAGAGAGAGCAGAGAAGAGAGCAGGAAAAGACTGGGCACGTAAAGAACGCAATAACCAGCACTGAGGTTAAGCAGTGATGGCTATTTACAGGGGAGCTGGCCAATCAGGCAGAAGATTGAGCTAGCTACCCTGCAAGTTGATAGGGAGAGACTAATGAGCAGCTGAGCACAGAGGGAGAGAGGCGCGGGAAGCTTCCTGGTTGCCTAAGTAGTGCAAGGCAGAGTGCGCCGCAGGAACAGGGGAAAGGAGCGTCCTGGCTGCTAAGCAACCAGGACGCATGGTCCCGAAGCGCCGGGATCAGACAGAGCGAGCCGCCGGAGGAGCGCGGCGGCTCGTGACACCCGGTAGTGGACCAAACTCTGGGGGAATACTGTCGGAGAAATCTAGGAGACGGCCCTGGAGGAAGGAAAGAAAGAGATCATTATAGGCTCCGTTATACAAGAGAGAGAAAGTGGATACTTACTTGTATTGACACTCTCTTGTCCATACGGTGGTGCACGATAGTTGTTCCTTTTTTCCGAGGACCGCTGCCCGAGGAGAATTCTATGAAGAACAAAAAAGAAAGGAAAGACTTCTAAAAGAAAGTTATTTCTACAGGCTTATGCTCAAAGAGAAACAAAGTGTGAGTAGAAAATTGGCTTGCAATTTACACTTACCTTGATGTTAAATGTTATCACACATTGACTTTCTTTCTTACTTTTTGGGGAATCATAAACCTGGAAGAAGGAATGAAAAAACATAAAGATTGTAAATAGACAGACAGGAGAGCAGAAGAATAAGAATTGAGGTCTAATTATCGTTGGGAGAAGAAGGAACACTCCATCTGGGACTGTTTTTGTGCGGATATTCCCCCTATTGTCTAGCTTTAAATACAGAGAAAGTTATAAATCGCCAAAGGCTGACCTGAGCCATACATCACTCATAACTTATATATAAATAACAACACTGACAAGCTTTCGGGCTCTAAAAAAGGGGGCATAGATTTATTAAATGATAAACAGATTATGAATTTAATGAAGAGGTGACACATAAGCAGGGGGGGGGGAAGTCAGTTAAACGGAACCAAACAGAAGACAAGTAGTCCCTGTCCTCGGCACTGCGGAAGGCTATGGCCAATCACACCCCACTAATCTTGTGACCCTCGAAGGCTTGAGGAGGCATTCCGGGACCCAGCCACCTTGCATGGCTGCCAGCTACATCTAGCTACATCTAGAGAAGTGTGTCCATCTTGATCTATACCTTATTTAAGCCCTTAACCAGCACCAGATAGCTACTGAACCCCCGCCGTTACCACCAACCTATGCCCCGTCTGAAGAAAATCACAAGTTAAATATACAATAACAATGGGAAGGGAGGGAGGAAAAGCTGCAGCAAGAGAAGCATCCAGAACCTTCTAAGACTATATATACCCCTACCCCCCTCCCTCTCAAGCTAACCACCCAGACTTCACCTGATTGGCTACCTAACCCCTTCAACTTTCTTAACCCCTTCATGACTAATATAAGGGCCAGGCAGCCTGTCGTTTATTTGCCTTCAGGCCTAACCAGCCTTCTGTTATCTAATTCTTACTTCAAATTACAAAAAAGTCTATTTTTGTAATTTAAGGTGAGACTATGCCCCAGATTATTTTAATACCTTATAGCAGTTATCCACTATGGAATCAGGTCAATTACCACTTTTGCAGATCATGTAGACACATATACTGTAGATATATTTATTATGTTTTCTTTTTCCTCCCATAGCTTGCAGTGGTTTTAAAGTACATTTTCTACAGAATACATTTAGGTCCTGTGACAGGGCACACGGATTCCACTGCTGCCACCAGAAAATGTGACAGGACAGCACCCATTCCTTCACCTCTTGTGCACACCAGTGGGGAAATTGTTCTTGGCAAATTAGCGCCTCCCTGGTCTTGGCGCCTGATCCATCCACCCACCTTACCACAAATTGCCACAGTTGGTTGGCAAATTCCTCATGGGTGATGGTGTTGCTTTTAGCCAACTCCCGGAACTTTCCGGGGTAATAGCATAACGTTTAAGTAGGGCCCGCCTGACAATGTCATAGTCCGCACAGTCCTCTTGGGCCGCTCCGTGGTACGCTTCCACTGCCCGTCCTTGCAGTGTAGTTACCAGGTACTTAACCTATTCCCTCCTGGGTAAGTCTTGGAGCTTGCAAGTCCTTTCAAATACTTGTAAATGTCCATCAATATCTCCACAATTGTCCTCAAACCTTGCACACTGTATAGATCCTAGGCGGGGTACAGGAGTTGCTACCTGTTCTCGGGGTACTGCAATCTGCTATGCCCACCTCTGGCCCCATAGCTGTATAACAAGCATCAGCTCCAACTTGGATGCACCTTCCCCCAGGTACGCCAACTGTGCAGCTAACATGTCAGGCTCACCGTGGATCACAGGTGATGAAGCATGAGCTGCTTGTACCTGATACTGGGGAATACCACTGATGCGATCTGATGCTGGAGTATGTGAGGGTCCAGATGTGACATCCTGGGAAAACACTTGTCTTTCCTCCTCATCGCAGTCGCCGTCAGGCTCTTCCCCCTGGATTGGCCTGTTCTGCTCTTCCCAGGCCAGCAGAGCCTTTCTCATCTCATTTGTTGCTGCATAAAAGATATCCACACCTTTGGCTTAGCAAAGAATTTCCAGATCCGCCTTGGACATTGCACTGTATTTCGCCATCCTGTGCATTACCATTTGCTGCAGTTACTCCTCTCGGGCCTGATCCAGACCTACACTGGTGTGTGTAGCGTATTATCGCCGTACGTACCACCTCCATGGACAAGATTAAGGTGCTGCAACAAGTTCCCTTATGAGGAATGTGCCCACAAAAGTGAAGCTAAACGCTGTTTGAAACAGGAGCATTTCATAACCATTGCTGGTCTAAAACGCTACTGCTTCCAACATTTCTCACAGGCAGCTCCTGCACACCAGTCGCCCTGGAAATGAGTACCAAATACTGCTCCCCCTGCCGCGTCTGTCAAGAGCTGTAGCTCTACCTGTTGGCAAGTGTCGGAACCAGAGGGATCCACTACCAGGAGATCATCCAAATAGTGAGCCAACCTGGAAAGGAAGGGTGAAGGAAGCTGCTAAATGCCTTGTAAAATGCACAAGATACAGTCCCCCTATCCAAAAGCCTATGTAAAAGAATGATGAAGGGTGAAGAGTGAGCAGCCGAATAGCAGACTCCACGTTCACTTCTGCAACAAGGGCACCAGGGCCATCATCCCGAACCAAAGCCAGGGCCAATTTGAATGACTGGTATACTATCCTACTGCACTTGTCAGGGATAGCATTATTAGCTGATGCACCTGGCGGAAATGACAAATGTTGTATTAGTCAGAACTTCCGATTAGTATTTTTGGGCACTACACCAATGGGGGGCAATATCAAATCAGGAATTTGGGGGTGACTGAAATGGGCCGCACATCCGACCTAGACTGATTTCCTTGCCAACTTTTTCATTTAGAACTCCTGGGGCCTCGACACATTGATTGCATGGATAGGCTGATGAGACCAGCGCCATAATTGGCAGATGAAAGCCACCACAAAAGCAGCGTAGCAGAAAGTCAGCCATGTCACAACATGGGTAGCGCTACAACCATACTGCTAATTTGTCAGGCTTAATTGAGTCTGAGACTCTCTCAGTTCTCTGGTACAGCCTCTGTAGTGGCATGGCTGCATCGGAGAACTGACCCAACAAACAGGCGGACACGCTGAGACAGCAGCCTCATGGCCAAAAGATAAGTAGGAGTGGTAAGGAGTGGTTGAGAGTGGGACCGTTGTCACTCTGCATGAGGCCAGGGCACAGCTGCAGCGGGGGATATCCAGGAAGAGCTGGGCGAGGGGCTCTTAGGCAGACAGGAAAGGGAATGGAGCGCTTGGGCCTAGGCATGACAGGAAGTATGGAAGGGGATAGGGCAAAAGGCAACGGGGACACAAGGGAAAAGGTTGAAAGGAAAGAAAGAAAGATGAGTATGAGAAGAGAGGGAAAAAGCAAAATGAGAGGAAAGATGGTGAAGTAAGGCAAGATAGGATAGAACACAGTAATAGAAGAAGGCAAGTAGATTGGAGATATACAGTAAAAAATAAAGTAATAAAGGGGCACTTATCTTCACAGCTGCAGGATCAGAAGAAATCCAAGAAGAAAAGAGGCACATCCCCTGGCCAGCTAGGCTTAAGTAACCTCAGGATCCCTTCAGCTCCTCCCAGACAGATCCATGGACCAATGACTGACTACCAATGTAAAAGGCACCACTATAACACAACCACTCCTGTTAAATTTATTAACCCACTGCATCTTGACTCCACATTACTAAGAGCACAGTCTCCTCAGTACTTTTTAATAATCTATTAAGGATTGTCAATATTAATAGAATATTGGAAATTATACCAAGAAGGCTGTGCTATTAGTAACGTGAAGCCAATCTGATGTTTTTATTGTGTTTTTTTATTTATTCTCTATAAGCGCTCTGCCTTTATCTGTTTTTGTTTTTTAAATGGGAATTAGCAGCACCAAGCAACTTGTTGGAAGGTTTTGCTCAAAATATTATTTATGAAGTTTCGGATCTCGACCAAACACCACAGAAAAGGGATTAAACCAAACGATTCACAAACTTGACAATTATCTTGTCTCACTAAGGCATAGAGTTTTAGGAATAGCTCAAGGTCTTGCTTCCATTGTTCAGTTTGCCTATTAGTTTGAGCATTTTCTTTCCTGTGTTTCTGTTGATAGCAGATTACCAGTGCCTTTTATGCACCTGTTTGCATTGACCTATAAACTGATCTGAGCAACTTCCTTTTTGTGTATTCAGTTTGAGGATGAAACCTTGAGAAAACTAAGAGAAATACCCAAACTTTTGCATGGGCTTTCCCAAAATAGGAGATAAATTGAACCCTTCAATTTGAAAATTTTCCAAGGGCAACTATGCAGATGGAACACCACTTTAATGAAAAGTTAAAAGAAAAAGGAAGTGGGGGCAATCATCTCAGAGGTACAATTTGGTGTAAAGTTACATGTTGTATTTCAGGGAAGGCAAACTTCATCTGTTACCAACAGTTTTAAAGTTTAGAGATAATGGACCGGATTCACAACCCTGTAATTTTTTACACACGTGCCTAATTTTCCAATTCAGACTTTAAAGACTGCATGTACACAATATATGTAATAAAACGCTACGTAGATAGCGTAAAATAGTTACTACGCATGCATAGTAGTCTGAATTGGAAAATTAGACAAATCGGGGTTGTGAATCCAGTCCAATGTTTTTAGCTTAACTTTAAAGAACAATTTAGCTCGTCAGTATCTGTGTGCAATAAGCAAAAGAAGACAGATACTTTAGAGTTCTCATTATTTTGCCAGGTGTAACTTTTCCTTTTAATTTCCTTTTTTTTTCAAACTCTGGATTAGGTCCTTAGTGCTCAAGATTTGAGAACACAGATGGAATTGAAGCCTTTACTGTAAGGTAATTTAGGAGCAAAGGGCAGGATCCAGACCTACGTTCCATTTACATTTCAACGCGTAGGGTATTTACACTAGCGTAATTACTATGCACTCCCCTAGGCACTCCCCTCGCTCGTATGTACTTTGGCTGTTTTACACTTTCCAAACCCTACTTCAACTTTTCAATGCGTAACTCCTGTCGGCCGTAATGGCTGCATGTACTTACGCCCCTAAGCACGCCCAAACTGTACAATTTAAATGCCTCACCCCACCTCTGAAGCGTAATTTCGGGTGTCGTATGGCTGGCATGCCCCTTCGTCTGTAGTTACGCTATTGATACTAGGCAGGTATGTACGCTCAGAGTTACGGGTCGTAATATGCGCAGTACATACAAAATAGCGTTTTTATGTCTCCGGTTAGTGTAAATATGCTAGCGAACGTAGGTTTGGATCTGGCCCAAAGGCCCTGATTCTCACCTAAGTCACTAAGGCATCTTAGGTGCGTATATTTAGAAATTTAAATACTGCGCATGCAGTAGTAGTTTTTTTTACACAATGTACGCAGTAATTAAGGATGGGGATCATGTACTAGTAGACTTCAAGTCTGCTTATATTACTTCAGTTAGAAGGGGTATGCTAATGGGGACATATGAAAAAGGTAGAGTGGATGGGGTGAGTTATTTAAGTGAGGGTGGCCGGATGTGGTTAGGCATCTTTGTGCGTATTTTCCCTACTTAAGAGGGAAGAGGGAAAATATGCACAGGAACTTAAGGTAGCCTATGGCACTTGTAAGTGCCATTAGGCATCTACAAACGGGGGCCCGCCATGGGAGTGGACCAGACACATACATATCCGCACCTATTTATTTCACACCTAAGTGTGAATCCGGTCCAAAGACCATAGAAATGCTATTCCATAGTTCGTCTGAATGCACAAAGGAAGAAGAGGGCCTAAACGGGCTTGACAAGGCTGTGTTGGGTACAAAATGATCAGGCTGCCACAGTCTTTAATATCACAAGAGATGGTCTGTCATTAAAAGCTATGAGATGTCATTTTGACGGTTTTTTCACTCTAGAATGTGTTGCAAACTTGGAATTGTGTGAATACTACAGTAATTTAGTCCAGATACTTCACTGGAGGAGGGATTATGGAAAGAGGAATGGCTGTGGCCAGAATCAGACTTTCTTCAGCTTTAAGAGAAGAAATATATACTTTATCAAGGAGATTAAAGGAGCAAAGTAGAGTATCCAGCTTGATATTCTTATTAACAGGGTGGAAAGTAATGACAGGTTCAACTAGCAAAAGAGTGACCACTTGGCAGGCCAAAAATTAAGATTGATAGCTGACATAAAAAACAGCATGTACATCAGTGTAGATTGTGACAATAGGTATGGCTCCATCTAGTAATGCCATTCTTGAATAAAAGGTTTCATACACAGAACTCCTTCTGAGATAGAGTTGCTGTGACACCAACTCTCAGCTCTTCTACCTCAATGAAGAAGAGCCATGTAGCATCTGGTTTTGTTAGGACCAAAGCAGTGAACACTTGCTTGGGACTGTGAAAAGCCTGTACAACTTCCCATAATTTTTCTGAGTTTAAGAAATGATTGGAGCACTACAGAATAAAAACCTTAGATGAATTGGTGATAAAAAGCCAAAATGACGTTACCTGAGGACCACAAAAGTCATAGACTTCATCCTGTAGATAAAAAAGAATAAGCATGCATGGGCTAAATGGGTATTGATAGAATAATTAAAAATATATCCCCAACTACCTTTACCAAATTTGCTAGTGTTTGGATTTTCCTGTCCTCATAGATAGGTAGTGTGCAGGTGCCCCAACTCCCCACAGTAGAAACATAGGTGATTCCTGTAAGTCTCTCATTTTTCTATTGGGAAAAGGATAAAGATGTTAAAGGATTGGTTTGTGAGCCTGCTCCCTCTCTCAATGACATTCCTGGAATTAGGTATACATTTTTATGGATAGTTTCCCCAGGAGAAGAGAGTAGGTCATAAGATGACAGCTCAGTCTTAACTCAGTCGAACAAACCCTGTAAAAAAAGTGTCCACCAGAGCTTTATTATTCCACTCGATTTTGGATGCCAAAGTCTGGATTTGCACCGCATACTTAGCTGCAGTGGAGGATCCTTCAACTTTGGAGTCATGTTAATAAAAAATGTTCTTAATAAAGGAGGCAAAGATTTGCAGAAATATTGTTAGGAGGCTGCTTATCGGGACACAGAGTGTCTGATGTTCACTGAAGCCCCTGATGGTGGGAACAGGCTTGGCTGCAGTACACTGGCAGGTCGTGGCCCCCTGTGGACAACTCTTATGAATGAGGGTAAGTACTGAACAGGAAACACAAAGAGTGGCAAAGCCCAGTGAAAAAGGAACACCCAGACAGACTGACAGATAGTAAAAGAAACAAGGTCTTAAAAGTGCTCAAGAAAAAACTGACTAACAACAGAAGGCAATGGAGCAATGGCAAGGAGATGTTATAATCTGCAGCTTCAGCATGCAGCTGCTGTTTCTGATGCATGTAATAATGATTCAGACACAAACTGCTAGATAACAGTAGTCATGTTGAATATAGCAGCAACTCAACAACAGGAGAGCAGGAAACAGAAAACAAAAAACATCCAGGTCAAATGTGAAGGCTGGCAATATTAGCCTATAACATTTCACCACTGGGTGGGGCCAGACATATGGATAACGGGGTAGATCCAGACCTATGGTTCCGTTCCGATTCAATGCATAGTGTATTTACGCGCTCGTAATTACTATGCACTCCCCTTGTCACTCCCCTCGGTCGGACGTAGTTTAGCCGTGTTATGCTTTCCAAATCCTACCTTAACTTGCGTAACTCCTGACATCCGTAATTAAGGATGTCCTATGGCTGGCACGCCCCTTTGAATGTAGATACAATGCTGTTACAATGAAGGCCCTTACGCTCTGAGTTACATGGCATAAAATTTGCCACGCGCATGCGCAGTACATATAAAATAGCGTTTTTACGTCTCCGTCAGGGGTAAATACGCTTGAGAACGTTGTTCTGGATCTGGCCCAACATCTATAATAGCAGCTGGGTCTTACATAGGAAACACTGCCCAATCCATGGGGTGCAACTGGCGTGCCCCCTCTGCTGAGTGTTCCAGCAATGGGGAAAAGATTGTGGCACCCATATACTAGAGTGAGATGTGCGGTCTTGCAATAGGCCCCCACCAAACCGACATGACCATGCCAGTCGGAAAGGGCGGTGACAGAGGTGAGTCCCATACATGCCGCCAAGCTCAGGCGGCGGTATGTAACAAATATGTTGTTCTATTCCCAGATCGGAGATGCCCATGCTGAGATTTTTTCTGGAAAGAAGAGATATTATGCAGGCCACATTGCCATTTGCAGAAGGAAAGTTGAGTATAACTTAGTTTATTGGTTCATTAGTTGAGAAAACCTCTGCACCTCTTGGGTAGAGGTGTAGCATAAAAACATTGCACCAGGATCAAGGGTATGTGACTGTGTCACCATTTTCATTTTAACCCTGGGCATAACATCCAGGAATGCTAAAGAGATATAGGGATCAGTGGGAATAATATACAGAAGTGCTGATGAAGCACAAGAAACACAGGGAATAATATTCTGGAATGATAATAAGGCTCATTGAACACTGAGAAAATATCGAGAAATAAAGAAATTTATGGAATGCTAAACACACCAAGTATGAGGTCTATATTCTTGCAGTCTATCACGGACTGATGGGTTTGGGTATCCGTTCTGGGTTCCCAGGGACGTGAAAGTGGTTCAGCATTGTATTTGATTAAAGGCTTAATATAGGATATGCTAATGAGATAGTAGAGGTAACACAATGGGTAAATGAATTAAGACTGGACTTGGCTTGACTTGACCTGGACTGGACCAGGACTGGATTATCTTGGCTTGACTTGACTGGACTGGACTTTACCAGAATAGGACCTGGATTTGACAGACTTGACTGGACTGGACTGGACTTGACCAGGACAGGACCTGGACTTGACAGACTTGACTGGGCTGGACTTAACCAGGACAGAACCTGGACTTGACAGACTTGACTGGAACAGACTTGAGAGGCATAACAATGAATCCAACAGGACTGGATAGATTAATCATGTGGTTCCTTGGAAAGAGATCCGGTTGGCTGGGGCGCATTACGTGACTGGATCCAAGATGGCGATGACCGTGCACCGAAGCTTGGCGCCAAGACCACACAGCACACACTGGAGAGTGCCACAGTCAGCCACTCAAGCTGTAAGTCTTGCATTTCATGACAGTATCTGGGTATCCGTAAGCTAATTAAAGTATGGTGTTTGGAAAAAAAGATAAATAGGTCATGTAAATATGCCTGGGGGAGAGAAGGACAAACAGCCATTGTCATGCAATGGACTGCAACCAGAAGTGACCAACACTACATAGACAGAATCTGGAGTGAAGTATGACAACATAAGTAATACAAGACTTAATACATTATAGGACTTCATTGTATGGAGGGCTACACATACACATGAAAAATATTGCTAACTAATTAACAAAATGATTTATATTTTAATGACTATCTTTGATACTTAAATGACAAAACATGCTACATTTAAAATAAATAAAGTCACTGCAAACTCTATACCCTTATGTACTATAGAAAAGTGTAAAAGGTTAGGGGCCACAATTGATTGGAATTCTTAAAAGTGCCAAAGGCCTAAGTAAAGCAGAAAAGGGCCACATACGACTCCCAAATGCCTTTTTGACATGTCACTTTTTAGACAATTGCCTTGCGCTAAAATATCATCCCACATAAAATGAAATGTTTACCATTTCCTGCAAAATAAGAAAACTACTAAAAAGAACAGTTTTAACTTGAGCTGAGAGCAAGAAATTCACACAGTAAAAGTTCAATATCAATCTGTCATAACAATAATGATATCACGGAGATGAGGCCATTGCACACAAACAATGTCATAAATTCAGGAAAATCAGATGAGGTGCTAACAAAAATAAAACCTGTAGAACCAGGGACAACATGACATCAAATGCATCAGTATATTTGCCTCTATTTGGCTTCAGGAACACACACACACATAGATCTTCTTTATGTTTCTGTTAATACAATTCTTCAAGCAAGCGAGAACCTTTTACTTTTTCACAATTTCATTAAGTCTCAATGGAATGCGACCATTGAATAATGACACATAGGGGAACTATTAGACTGAGAGTTAATGGGCTGAGTGAAAATCAAGCATACAAACAGAATTGTAAAACGAGGGTGTGGTAAATAAATCTCCTTGTGCCCGATACTGGTATGCATAATAAAACACTCAATTAACTGTGTATTATTCTTTTCCTCTATCATTGCTTGCAAGCTGCTGCCCAAAAATATTGATCAGTGACTTATTTTCAACTGGTTATACAATATATTTTTCCCAATATCCAGTAATTGTGCCACTAACTTGTAAAAGCAGCCAATGTGTCTCTCCCTTTACATATTAATCTGTCTTAAACTATTCCATATGTAGAATTTATGTTACTTTTAAACAGTTAACTAATTCTCTCCTCTGAAGTGATATTGTTAATCTCTGTGGCTACTCCGATAAACTGATCTCATTGACTATGTAAAGATACACAACACATGCTTGCCAAGTACGAGACACATTCAAGTTCTAAGGTCTCCAATTTTTTTTTTCCTGAAGAGCACCAGAAAGCTGAAACTAATGTCACTTCTCAACATTGTCTCCCTCCTTGATATTTCATGTCAATGCCACAACTGCATGGCCACTGTGAATGCATTTTTGGGAATACTTTGAGACCACTAGAAAATCGCTGATGGTTCATCCATGCACAATGTTCGGCCATCTTAAAATTTTCGCACTCATAAATGTACATTTTTTCACGTCAATGACGCCTTCTCCACATGCTTCGCTCAACTGTGATGAGTGTTATTGCACGCAGATGGATAAAATGGATGATGGCACGCTGCTCTTGGAACATAAACATCACCATTAGTAGTGTCTAACCCACTCCTACTGGCAGGTGGCATCATGTGTATTCTATGAACCTGGTGGTGCTGCCATCTTTCTCTCACAACTGTAAAGAATGTCCACATCTTTTAAAACAAACCCCAAGATCTACCTACTCCCATTCTCAAGATAAAAAACATAGGAGACCTTAGAAATGGAATGCAGCGTGTAAGATAGGCAGGGATCTGTGGAAAGTCCAGAGGCCGAGGCCTAGAGCGACAAGACGTATAGAAGTACAGCCTGCACCTTTTATCATCTTGGCACATTTAATGCCATGTGTGCTTGGAAACAGTGAAAATGTGAGTGAGAATGTAGCAGCATAATCACATGCTTTTAAAAGTCAGAAAACTACATGTTTTTTCTTTACAAACATTGGTAACTATATTATATATGTAATCTGCAAACACAACACACACATTTCTTTGTTAAGAAAGATAACACTCATATCAACAAAAGAAAATAAACAACATATTGTTTCTTTAATTTGTCATTTAATTGTTATGCATATTAGAGATATTTAGGATTGCTTTGAAGGTAAAAATGCATTTTGTAGTTCAATGAAAAGCAACACAATATATGCAAGTAAAGTAGTGTGTCAAAAGTGACGCGCAGAAAACAAGCAGCTTGGATGTCTGATCTAAAGGAGAAAAGGGGACATCAAGCTATTTTCTTACTTTCACCTTGTTGAGTAAGTGACCTTATTTCCTAAAGAGAAAAATAGCCCAGTCAACTTGTCAAAAATGTCCTGTATATATCTTCATACAGCAAAGAGCATGACAGGGTGTCTGACACAAACCTGTCTTTATAATAAGAATGAGGGGTAAAAGAGACATTTATAATTGGAGTGGCCAGTGATCCTTTGTTTGTCATGGTATGTCTGTCCTGTATGACAAAATAGATTGATGAGAAAATTACAGAGAGACTCTCAGACTCAAAATCTAATTTAATGTGCCAAGATAGGAAAGGAAAACTCAGCACAAGTTAAATCACGGCAGAGATATTAGTTTGACAGGATATCTTGGGTGTGATATATAGCACTCCACCTTTTTGAGTCATCATTTAGGGCTCTTCTGTTGGGAAAGGACAAAGTTGACTTTGCAGGGAGGGAAATATCAGTACTTGTAGTCTTAAGCTTCTGGATTTTGTGGTCCTCTGTCGGCTGAACCAGACTGGTTTGGGGCAGGGCTATGACTTCTGCTGCTGAGGAGCTTTCTGGTTTGGCAGTCTGGTTGGATAGCTGTTCAAGTTTTCCATCACACTGCATGGTATGGCGCTTCAATGTAGGGGGGCTAAAATTCATGAAGCGAACTGTCTTCACCTGCTGAAAGAATCAAAATGATTACAATTTATCTTTTCGTGGAACAATAACCTCAATGGGAAATCAAATAAAGATTTAAATAAATAAAGTACTCATTTGGCTCATAATTCTAAAACAAAACCTAATGCAAGCACACATTTATATGTTTACCAAAGGAATAAAATAACATGTTATTAAATAAATGTAATAGAAAACTATAGTTTCTTGAGAGCAACATTCCTCAAAAACAAAAAAAGCAAACAAAAAACAAAGAAAGCACTTTAATTTACTTAACTTCATCTATCATGTAAGGTATACAGGTGCCAACATGTGCCTGAGATCAGTAATTATTGTAAAGTAGGTTAAACAGTGAATGTGAGAGTAACAAACTGTAGACCACACCCTGTTCATCATGCTATATCTATCATTCATGGTTTAGGCAGACTGGTCACAGAGCCTTACTCTTATATTGCCTTGAAATTTTTTTACATGGTTTCTAAAGTAACTGAGGTTTATTTTTATTGGTAATATAACATTATTGTTTTGCTTGGTAAGCAAATGAATACTATATTATGTTAAAACATTTTTTAGAGTGAGACCATATACACAGAATCAAACAGAAATATTTGTTTAAAAAACTGAAAATAAAACAAATAAATTATTTTCCCTATGTAATACTAAGATTTTAATTTTTAATAATCTAGTTTTTGTAGGGCTTAAATTATTTAAAAATGTTTAACCAAATTAATTACTACTGTATGTGACTTTTGGAACAAAAAAAATGTAACTGATTTAAAAATAAATAAATAAAACACCTTTTGTTGTCTATTATTTTTAAGTTCAGATACAAATACATACTACCCTTAGGGCCAGATTTACTAAGCTGCGGTAAAGGAAAAGCGGATAAGTTGCCCATAGCAACCAATCAGATTCTAATTCTCCCTTACCTATTACATACTAGAAAAGGTCAGCCAGAATCTGATTGGTTGCTATGGGCAACATCTCAACTTTTCCTTTCCCGCAGATTTGTAAATCTGGTCCCTAGAGTGCTAAATAAAAGGAATTTATTTTCTTTTTATGCATGGAGTTGTGAACATAAGTTCAACTGCTGTGTTGCATCCCCTCATTCCACAATTTCTCACTAGAAACACATATACAGGGAATAAAAAAGAAAATGTATGCTGTGGAAAGAGTTTTACATTACAGCAACTTTTTCCCCTTAAAGATCAATAATTACCTTTTCAGCACCACTTTTAGGTGTGTCTGGCTTTACCAGTATAGATGGAGGTCCAGAGGCTGGCTGTTTCATAGGTGAATCTTTTTTGGATGTTGTTTCTTTGGGCTCAAAAGCAATAGAACTAGCTGTAGAGTATCTCCTATAATCAACTGATCTTCCAAGCTGAGGTAAAACATCACAAAATGAGTTGGGCCTTGATCGGGTATCTGTACTGGCTCCAACACGGAAATTTGCTGTGTTGATAAATATCTGCTGAGGCTGAACTATGGCTGAGGGGATTCTGCTGATGGTAGTCACAGGCGGCGATACAGGGCTGCTTTGTGTGGTCTTCTGGATATTTAAACCTGACAAAATATACAGGAATTTCATTGCTTTTAGCCTGGTAAAAACATAATTATTACATTTAATATTATTGTCGCAGTTCTATTTTTGATGCATTTCCATGCACAAGAATTGAATGGCGTCTGCATATGATGGATCCCACATTCCAGACAACTGTGTATATTCATTTTAACCACTTCCATTAGCATAGACTCCAACAGCACCTAGATTAAGTTTTCTGTCTCAAGTAAGCAGAAACATATGGATAGGTATGCAGAAAGAGAAAATAACTATACTAAGCACTAAGAGGGAATTACCACTTGTGAACTCAACCCACACATTCAGTCTAAAGTTTCATTGGTCCTAAGTCTGGAGGGGTCAGAATATGTTCCAATTAGTTTGCATGTACATGCAGAGTATGCAAAAAGACAGCTGCAATCCGAATGAATCCCAAGGACGAAGGGGAAAAAGATCCAGAAGTCTGGATTAGTCCATAATTATTTTGCTTATACATTTCTCAGTGAGGACAATAAAATGAGCATTTGTATGTTTGTTTGCAAAAGCAGAAACTCTTGCATCGTGGAATTCTGTATCCAGGCCAATATTTAACAAAAATGCAAACCACAACCTTGAGATGAGTTACATGAGTTGCAGTTCAGGTAAGATAACTGAAGGAGTCTAAGAATTACTAATAGTTTAACTATTATAATATATGTAATACATTGATATAGATGAAGCTTTCTGCATCTCACCTATGCTGTTTGTAAAGTAACCTCATGTGGGTTGTCCTAGAATTCTGCATCTCATCTCTGCTCTTTGTAAATTATTGCTGCTATTTGTTAATTCCTTTATTGTTGTGTGCTTTTATTTCCAGTTCTTTTAGCTACTATTTTTGCATATTATTATTTTGTGTTTTTTCTTTGTTAGAGGATTCAAAGTTTGTTTGTTTGTTATTTTACTTGCCATCTAATTAGTCAGTTAATTGTTAATCGTTTAGGCCTTGCGATAGCCATCTTACTGTGTCCTTTATAAAGGACTGTTTTGTCACCAGCTAAGGCTGAAATCTGATTTTTTAAAGCATTTAGAAACATTTAGAAGTTATAGCTGGAGATTTACCTGGATTATGGCTGGGCTCATATAAAATTTTACTCTAAACTGTTATTTTAGCGGTAGTCCTGTTTTCTGCTTTTAAGTTATTTTTTTATAGATTACTACATTTGTTTAATATCTATATCTATTAGTAATAGTAGGAGACTCAGGAAATATTAAACCATTTATTGATTTTGATTTGCTTGTGAATGAACCTTAAACAGTGTTTGATCTTTTGCATTGCAATTGATATAATACATTTGTTTTGCATAGTCTTGAGACTATGGTACTGACAGATTTGTCAACAATATTCTTTGTTGCAGGCAGAGATAGCTAGTTTTGAGGGACGTTACCTCAGATAGCCCCCAGGAGACATAATGGATGGACTACAGTGAGAATTACTTGTAAGATGGTCACAGTGGCACAAAGACACAAGTTGTGCCCCTGCAAAACTCATATCACATTCACATCAGTCCCTGCCCCTATTCAGTGGCAAACGCAGGATTTTGAAAGGGGGGTTTCCAATGCGTGTAATACATGTGAGGTATTTTATCATAGCTGCAAGCGTTTTGGAGCCCGAAAACACGGCAAATAAGCTCCGCCGCGTCCTGCTCAAGCTCTTCTCCTGACCTGCCCATAATGTCACACTGCACGAGGCAAAAATTACCCCTAGCATGTATATGTGTGTATGTGTGCTTGTTTGTTAGGGAATTAGACTGTAATGCGGCAGAGGTTGACGTGTGTAAAATTGTGAAGAGCTACTTAATATAATGCACTGTTAAAATATAAAACATATGTAAAATGACAATACTGATAATATGGTCGTACTATCTGACTGCCAGGACATGTAAGACATCCAGTAAGGTTCTCTGTGAAAGCAGGACGTTATAATATAGATTTTAAAATAATAACAATTCTACATTAAGGAATTGCTTTGGTTATTGGCTGTAACAGGTCCTGTTCTGATATTTTTTTATAGGTGATTTATAAGTTACTCCTTTCACACAGTAAAATAGTAGTTCTAATGGTAATAGAAGTATACAATGCATTAGTAGAGCACGAGCATGAGCACATTACACAATGCACAGAGCCTGTGTCAGTGCATAAGCACTGTTGTATTTGTAGTGACCCATTCACCATTCCCACCAGCTTTCCTAATGAAGCACAGGCCAGGACTATCTTCCTCCATGTCAGTCCAAATCATATTGCCGCTAAGCCACGCCCCCTTTTGAGGAAAAATTTTGGGTCATTTTTCATTTTTTTTTTCATTTTTCAATCTGGGGGGGTTTCTGGGCAACCAGAAACCCCCCCTGGGTGCGCCACTGCTATTGGAGCTACATACTAAACTCCCCAACACATACATACATACATACATACACACACACACGTTAATTTAGTCAGCAGCCAATTAACCTAACCATATGTTTTTGCCATGTGGGAGGAAAACAGAGCACCCAAGGGAAACCCACACAGACATGGAGAGAACATACAAACTCCACACAGATAAGGCCTAGTCTGGGAATCTAACTCAGCTCACTGAGCCACCGTGCTGCCCACATTCTTTATGCTTCACATTCCAATTTTTGATTATTGGGAACTGCCTTATTTTGCCAAAGTACCCGTTAAAATACCGAAATGTTCTCTCCCTGAGCTGCGACAGACTATGGAGACAGGCTATGGGTGACATGGAAGGCAACCAGACATGGAGGATATAGTGAAATTATATTTTGGTTAAGGGAATAAGTGGGCGCTAGAGGGTAATAAAGAACTGTGAGCACAAAAATCAATATATCCTTCAGCACATACAGTACTGAACAAACTGACCTTTTTAAATAAATCTAAAGTCCTCAAACTTAGATCAATGGCGGTACAGTAAAAAATTGTGCATATACTGTAAGATAGACGAAGGATTACATATATTGAAATATATATAAGTGGAATAATTTCTTGCTAAAAAATTGTATCGGAAAACGATTTGTCTGGAACTAAAGACCTAAGGTTTTCCTTAAATAAATATATTTAGCATTCAAACCCACTTGAAATTAGTAATGAATTATAACAAAGATAACTAATGGGATGTTAAAATTCCACTCATTTATTTCTTTTTTAATGATTTTATTTGCAGTTTTGTATTATAGAAACACTTTTGATTAATGCAATTTTATTAATGTCAAATAAGCAAAAACCTCTCTACTGACAATTACTCCAGATGAAAATTATTAATGTATAACAATTATGTTAACACAGAACAGGATAGGAACAAATTGAAAAATGATGGGGTCTTAATGGTTATGAAATATAAGCTAATGGTCATGGCAAATACATATCCATATACATTGAAGATGGACTTAATATTGGAAATGGAAAACTTTAGGTTTGGCATCAGGAATACCTAGGGAGAGGACTGGAAAATGTTTCCCACACTTACTCTGCTAGTCAACCACATTTTCCCCCTGAGGTGTGGCAACTAGCTAAACCCTTATAGAAGGAATGGTCCAAAATGAAGCATAAATACAAGTGAGACTATGTTTACTTCACAAGTCTCACAAGTGAGACTTGTGAAGTAAATATAGTTTCAACAATGAACCCTTTTCAGAGTCATCTGTAAGTAGTGGCTGATTCAAATTAAAATAAATAAATTGAATTAAATTTAGTTTTAAAGAAAGGCTACTTCAACAAGGATATATTTAATTTTTACAACAGCAAAAGACTTTAGAGACTTTAAAACATACTTTTTCTGAAGCTGTCATTCCTCCATCGAGCTGAACTAGGTACAAGTGCTGAGGAAGTAGATGCGTTCTTCTTTGTAGGTTCCACCACAGCAGTTGGCACAAAGAAAGACCTGACTGGCTTACTGATACCAGTTTCTGACACACTACCCTGTGAGGAGACTGAGGCACTGCTCGAAATCCAGTTAGTAGGATAAGAAGACAACCTTGGATCGGAATATTTTAAAGATTTCCTGCAAAGATATTAAAAATTGAGGATGTGGACACAAACTATTACA
>WWET01001157.1:194496-205260 GCA_011038615.1 Limnodynastes dumerilii
CCCTGCAGGAGCATCCCCAAGGAGCACGGGTAGTCCGGTAGGCTGCAGAGCCCCAGACCTGTGTCAACCCCCAGGTCCTGATGGGACACTCCAGGTGTGCAGCAGCAGCCGCCAGGTGTCAGCTCCCCGGAATAGCAGGAGATCAGGGAACTCCGGCTACAGCCATGGGATGTCCACCCTCCAGACGGAGATTTAAAGGGCATCTTTGTGAAGTCCCTGACACCCGACAGCTGCTGCTACACACCTGGTGTGTCCTCGGTGCGGGGTGAATGGTGGGGCACTTAGGGGGGATGTCGGGCTAGTGGTGAATTGTGGCACACGTGGGGGGGGGTCAGGGGATGTAGTGAAAGGTGGGGCACTTGGGGGGCATTTTCAGGAGAACATTTCTGCTCCCAACTGCTGCACATGTGCAGTAGCGTCACAATGGTGTGGACGCTACTGCACATGCGTATATGCGTATAACGAAGAGGAGCAGAATGGCTTATATATAATGTGACTCCTCGTGACATTCTGGGGAGAGCGGAGAGACAGGAATATATATATATATATATATATATATATATATATATACACTAAGTTTAAGACAGTTGTTCACTCAACTTAGATTTAAGTACAAGCTGCGATTGTAACTCCTCTGCAGTGGAAAAAATGTGATCAAAAATGTGATCCTAAATTCTGTAAGGATCATAGGTAAGTGCCTAACCAAGCCCTTACTGTACAATTTAAGTACCTCTTCCTGCGTACCATGTGTGCACTTCGTCATAGCCCACCATTGTAAAGGCTTACAGCATGGAACCCAGGCACATTCATACTGCATTCTGATAAATAGAGGACCACGAGTATAGGTTTTCGCTATGCATAATATTTGCTATTTGCCTGTCTTTTCTATACAATTTTACTGGACTGCATCTCTTTGAAAAATATTTTGTGTGTTATTTTAGTGTTCCAGGATTATATTACTCTTCATGAATGTTGCCTATTTTTGTTGATGTGAATATGTTTGTATATTTATGGATTTTATGGAATGGATTCCCGTAAATCTCGGCACCGGTCCATAAAAAAGACATTTGGGACTAGAAAGGATTCAGAGAAGGGCGGCAAAATTGATAAAGGGTATGGAGTTATTGAGCTATGAGGAAAGGCTAGCCAGTTTAGACATGTTTACTTTAGAAAAGAGACATCTAAGAGGAGATTTGATTACTATATACAAATACATTAAGGGTCAATACAGAGAACTTTCATGGGAACTTTTTACGCCAAGGACTGTACATGGGACATTGGGTCACCTACTAAGGTTAGAGGAGAGGAAGTTTCACAACCACCAAATGAAAGGGTTCTTTTCAGTAAGGGCAGTCAGGATGTGGAATTCACTGACAGGGAAGGTTGTGATGGCATTTTCACTTGATATGTTTAAGAAAGGGTTATACATTTTTAGCAGAAAAGGACATCCAGGGTTACCAGGACCACTAATTTAAATGAAGGACAGTAGTGGAGCCAGGGAGAAATAGGACAGTCATCTTGGGTCAGCAGAGATTTTTTATTTTCAAATTGCAACAGTTTGGAGGCTGCTTCATATGAATTAACTTCAATTATAAAGATAGGGATCGCAGGAGATTCAAAATAGGTTGAACTTGATGGACTGGTGTCTTTTTTCAACCTCATCAACTATGTTACTATTTTACTATGTTACATATTGAATGTGGATAACTTAGTATGTTGGTATTTCTAGTAAACTGAAGACTTTTTGCAATTAAGTGAATTTTCTCTTTATTTAATAAGGTTTGCCAACTGTTATTGCTATATATGAGGCGAGACCTACATACTGAGACTAGCATGCAGTACATACAGACTATCAGACGCTGAGTTCGTGCTGACTGCTTAATCCATTTCTTGCCAAGTTTTTATCTGTGTTTTTGTAATAAAAACATTACTTTGCACCATGGAGTGCCCCCTTATTTATATATAAAATCAATTTGGTTAACTAAACAACCTAAACCCAGCAAAAAATATATACACAATAGTTTAGTTTGAATGCAAATTTCTGCAAAAACAAAAGCAAGACACTTAGTCAGGAGAACTATTTATTCTTTCAGTAGGTGGCTGCCTGGTGCTACCTGGTGTTACCAGCACCGAAACAGCTGTCGGGAAAAAACCTCCTTTGCAAACAAATATGTAAGGTGTCTCTTTTTCAGTTACTCTTTGTTGAGAATTAACAGGAGATGGATTAGTTCAGGGATTTTGTAGGATTATAGTCAGATAAGAAGAATTCTAGTTTTCCCTTTCCAACCACCCTCCCCACCAACCTTTCTGTGAAACAACCCTTCCTCAGACTTCACCTAAACCCACCACCCTCCAGCTATTATACAGAGAACAATTATAGATACACTAGAGTTAATTTTGTAACAACCAATTAACCTACTAGCATGTTGTTAGGCATGTGGGAGGAAACAGGAGCACCTGAAGGAAACCTACGCAAACATGTAGCATGAAACTTATGACATCAGCGCTGTGAGGCACAAGTGTTACTGTTCTGCCCCAATTATACCAATCATGTGATAATGATCATAATTTTCATATGTAGGTTGAAACAGTCATTAACTGAAGCAAAACCAGCTGTGTAGGAGGCTTAAAACTGGTTGAGAAACAGCCAAACTCTGCTACAATGGTGAAGATGTGGCAGACAGTTTCATGTCAAAGGCCATACACAATGGCAACACAGAGCACAGCAACAAGACACAAAGATTTCAAAGTATACTGGAGTTTCATGATGTGCTATTCAAGCTCTTTTGAAGAAGCACAAAGAAACAAAGCGTTAAGGACTGTATATGCAGTGGTCGGCAAGGAAACTTAGTGCAGCAGATGAAAGACACATTATACTTACTTCCTTTTGAAATCATAAGATGTTCAGCAGTGCCATCAGCTCAGAGCTGGCAGTAACCAGCTGGACCCAGGTACACCCATTTATTGTTCGGAGAAGTCTTTCCAAAAGTGGCCAAAAAGCTTCGACGTGGAAACAAGGCCAAGTAACTAAACTATTGCAAAGGATATTGGAGCCCTATATAAGGGTGAATTGTGTGAGCGTGACATTATGAGTGAAAAGAGTTAACCTGACGGAACTAAAGCGCTGAGAGCATAGGCATATCTATAATGGGTGCAGGGTGTCAGTGCACACAGGCCCCTCAGAACAGGGAGCCTTGTGGCATTCATCCTGCACCCAAGTCTGAATATCAGGGTTGGCAGGGGAAGGGGGGCCCATTCGGCATCTATTTCTTCCCTCTAAGATCTTCCAAGGGAAAGAAATAGATGCCGAATGAGCCACCCCTCCCCTGCAATGGGACTGTCCCAATTAACCTGCCAAAAAGGGGCAGGGTTTAAAGGACAGTTAGGCCCCACCTTTTTTGAGGTCTGCGAATCGGGACAGTCCTGTCTCAGGGTAATAGGGGGGGGCATGTACAAATCCTGCACAAGGGCTCCCTCACTTCTTAAAACGCCCTTGGCTGAGAGAGTTAAATGATTACCACTCTTCTGGAGGATAGCTTGGGAACAGAGCAGAGGAGAAAGTATGGACAGAAAGGATGAGGGAGGGGAGGAGAGCAGAAGTTCATGCCCTTATACAATCTGAAACAGACACACTTCCTTGAATTGTGTGCTTGAGACACAAAACTTAAGGTAGTCCTTGGCTATTGGCTGTCCATTAATGAGAGTAAGAGTGCTTAAAATCTGAACACAAAGATATCTGAATAGTGCAGCACAGTCCTTATGGATCTATCCAGATCATTACTGTTACCTCTAATCTGATACACAATTAAGAGCTTTGGAACAGCACTGCTCTATAAAAAAAAACACCTTTATATAAACCAAATTTACCCAATGACAAATAAAGGGAATAAAAATAAATATCAGTTTTTCTATACATAAATATATAAACAAACTGGCCTGTATTGAGGGTGGTGTAGTTGCCCAGGACACTAGGGTAAGCAGGCACCTGCTATTTGCAGCTCTGTATAGAGGTTGGTGAGACCAGGGCAAAGATGAGAAAGGAATAGGGCCACTCAACAGAAGCAAATAATAAAGAGGAATAAAACAGTTTATTACCTAATTGATATATTCCTTAATGAAAATAGTTTTAGTCAATTTAGTTAATGGAACAATTTCTTCATTGAGTTGAAAAAAAATGCTTTCTGCATATATGCACTACTAATTTTCCAGGGCAGCCTAACATGTGCACTCCGTGAACATAACATTGAACATGATAACAGCTAACCTACCAGCAATAAAGTGCTGACAGGGTTAACTGACCACCATTCTTCCAGAAGAGAGAGCACTGACAGTTCAGAGGAGAGAGTGGTGACAAGGTAAAGAATGATACAGCACCATTGTGATATTGGCTGTATTATTGTCAACCGTAACTGAGACATATAAATTTCACCCATAAACCACACGGTCCGGGTGGATGACATGACATATTTTATCTCAGTACAATATTTGGAATGTTTCCAGATATAGGATGATGATACCACTGACCAATTTACCTACAGGTTGATTTTTTAAAAACAATCTTTGAGATGTGTGCGACTGTGTGCCTCGTCTTTGTGCCCTGGGCATCCGTCCCTCTTGCACACCCCTAGTTACGGCCCTATGAAGATTGTCCCTCATGCAGGGAGATTCATGTCCCCAGCCTTAACCATGAAATTAAAGGGGATATAATAATGCATAGGTCACTCTGTTAGCTCCTTTCACTTCTTTGTAAGAGAAGTTATTTTTTCAGACTGTTACATAACAATAGTAAGCTTTACTGTTATGGAAGCACTATACATTAATCTACATTAATATACATTATCTACATTAATTAAATTAATATATCCTACATTTACTTCATGAAGACCATTATTACTGTACCAAAGATACACATTAAAGGAAAACGTTGTTTTTTTTGTTTTTATAACTACATTTAATTTTAAGCACCAATCACAATCATGTTAATGTTTCAACAGAATATAATAATATAGTTAATGGCATATCATGACGCTCTAATGGCAAAATTTACTAAGCTGCGATTTTGGAAAAGTGGAGATGTTGCCCATAGCAACCAATTAGATTCTAGCTGATATTCTCTAGTATGTAATAGTTAAATGAGATCTAGAATCTGATTGGTTGCTATGGGCAACATCTCCTATTTTCCAAACTTGCAGCTTAAGTTTGCACAGCCACTTGCATGTAAATACTCATTTTAATGGATAATATGAGCCATGTAACGCAGCATATACATGTGATTGTATGTTTAGGGAGAAAGAGTTATATAGGGGTCATGATCGTGTTACCTCAGTTATTCAGAGAAGTGCTCTGACAGAGACATGGCAACTTGGACAGAGAAATGACAGGTGAAATTTTACATAGAAAACTAAGTAATATTAACTTAATATTAAGGCCTGGTATAAGTACAGGTACAAGTATAGTCAATTTAGTTAATGGAACAATTTCTTCATTGAGTTGAAAAAAAATGCTTTCTGCATATATGCACTACTAATTTTCCAGGGCAGCCTAACATGTACACTCCGTTAACATAACATTGAACATGATAACAGCTAACCTACCAGCAATAAAGTGCTGACAGGGTTAACTGACCACCATTCTTCCAGAAGAGAGAGCACTGACAGTGCAGAGGAGAGAGTGTGGACAGAGTAGAGGAGAAAGTGGTGACAAGGTAAAGAATGCTCCTAGTCGCCTGAGTAGTCGCCTGTAGTGGAAGACCTCAGTCGCTCATAGTCACATAGTGGCCATTTGTATTTACTGCGCATGCGCGCAGCAGATGTTACACCATGTAACTCCTAACGTACGCACCATCAGCGTAAATACAAATAAAGGGGCGGGGGTATCAATACGACACCCGTAATTACGCTTTGGAGGTGGAGGAAGGCATTTAAATTGAACAGTATGGACTGGGTTTGGCTGTCACGTACTTAAATCCAATATGTACGTCAGTACTTACGCTATGTAAAATTAAGGTAGGGTTTGGGCAGCATAAAACGGCCAATGTACGTACGACCGAAGGGAGTGCATAGGGGAGCGCATAGAACTTATGCTAGCGTAAATACGCTACGCGTTCAAGCGTAACTAGCCCTTAAGTCTGGATTTACCCATGGTTGCCGACTCTCCCAGAATATCCGGGAGACTCCCGAAACTTGGTCAGGTCTCCCGGTATCCCAGGAGAGCTGGCAAAGCTCCCGCAAGCCCCCCAAGCCATCAATTACTATACTAATCCCTAGCGTTACTAGGGATGTGCAGGGCTTGATGATGTCATCAAGCCCCTTCAAGCCCCTTCTATCCCCTGAAACGCTAGAGATTACAGCAGTGATTGACAGGGGTGGGGCTTAAAGACGCAATTTGCATAAATCATGTCTTTAAGCCCCGCCCCCTTGCCGAAATCCATGGCTTCCCTCTGGGTCCTCCCGGAGGGAAGCTCTAAAAAGTCGGCAATCCTGGATTTACCCCTATGTGAGTAAAATCCTATTAGTGGAAGGAGCTTTGTGTAAAGCATAGGTTTCCAAACCAGTCCTCAAGACTCCCCAACAGTGCATGTTTTCCAGGTCTCCCTACAGAACAAGGTATATAATTATACAACATGTACTGTTGGGGTGCCTTGAGGACAGGTTTGAAAACCACTGATGTAAAGGCACCAGCAGGTTGACAAATAAGGAGGCAACACAGTCCCCTTCCACCGGGTGCAAGTGGTGACTGACTGCCGCTCTGTGCATAAGATAATATAGGTGGCATACATTATTTAGCTTTATGGCCAAATTTAGTGTCACTGGAAGGACAATAAACTGATTAAATAGAAATGTGCATAAATAATTAAAACAAAAATCACTTATTTGTCCTTGGGTTCAAGTCATCAGACTGAGTCTTTTTCAGTCAGATAAAGCATTTTTATATTTTTTAATTAAAGGAGGAGGCATCTGTAAAGAGTTGCAAATATGCTATTTTCCCTAAGGCTTATGGGTATAGTCTCACTTCTCATAATTCAACCTAAACTATGCCATACGGTACAATTTCAACCTTCTTGGCTGGTACTATATGCTCTTGCTAGTGAGTCTGATTTATTGTTTAATAATATAGCTAGTCTCTGGCAAAGCACCCAACACACCAATTCATGTCATTAGCAGGGACATTTCTGTGAGGGAAAAGAGGTACTGGATGTTGATATGCCGGCTCAGCAGCAGCATTGTGCGTCTTATTATAGTCCTATTTATGTCTTCTCTTGTAGTTAGTTTTTATTGTTATGGTTTGGATGGGGAACGATGAAGAGGCTGTAAAATGAGCACTAAGAACACAAACCACAATTTCCATTCCCTTGCTAGAATATTTCAAGCATACTGGTCAATGAGAATTCATGGCGCACAGACACATGAATATTAAAACAGGAGAAAGCGCTCTCCTGAATGATAGTAATGTAACAGAGTAGAATGTAGAATTACAGTCAGGATCGTTCAAGGGAAAACTAGTTCAAAAGCACTATATAAGGATGATCAAATAAGGAATTCTTTTTTCTTTGTCAAGATTCTGGAGGCCATTTTTGAACTCACTGCCCCCAGAAAAATTATGTACTCCTGTGCTTCAATGGTCCACACGCTAGGACTAGCAATATAGTTACTGTCAGCAGTATTATAACTAGACATAACTGTGAATGCAGAGAAAGCTGAATGAAACAAAGATTGGTCCTAAACATTTCCGGCTATGTATTACTGCACCGGACAAAAGTATCTGGAAAACAATTAGTATTCATTCTCTGTTTTCCTCTATCAACAATCCTTTACATCAACATCACTTCATTGCAGCACGCCACTGTTTTATTTCTATTGCATGCTGTTCTTACACTCTATGGACCGTATTCAGACTTCCATTTTCAAACGCAATTGCAAATATACGCACACACAGGTAGCAAGGAACAACCATCAAAACCCCAGTCACTCCACTTGCTAATCCGTGCTCACGTAGACTTACATCACCATAGACAACCTCTATCTTTCCGTGTGCCGTCCCGTGCATTTGTGTCCTCCGTACGTGCGTATCATGATGTTCGCTCCCACTTTTCTTCATTTAAATGCATTACTCCGCCCATTTTCACTTAAAATCTCCCACGCGTATATTTGCGTTGCATATCCGGACGTATGTACACACGTGCCTATCATACATCCGTTTGTAAGGCACTTCCGTGTGATATTGGGGTAACAGCGATCAGATTCTTTTGATCTTAAGCTGGGTACACACTGGAGGGTTATCTGATGACTATTGTGCCGATCACACAATAACTGTCAGATAGCTCTTACCAGTGTATAATATCTCACAATACTGCAAAATCATCTGAAAAGGTCAACAACTTCCCGATATTTGCTTCTTTTTCAGTGTGTACTGTTTCGGGAAGAAGTGCTGAATGTTTCAGAGGGGAATGGCTTCAGTGTGGATAATACAAAAATGGGGTGTGGAATCACGTGCAATCACAGCAAGCCCAACAACTCTTTCACTTCAATGGGATATGGTCACATAATCATTGCTTACCCTAATGTTAGTTTTAGAGTGAGGGTAGGATTAGGTTTAGGATGCTGTTAGGGGACAGTTAGGATTAACACAGAATGGAAGTTGCTCAATTAATTTATAGGTAAATGCAAACAGGTGCATGAAAGGCAGGGGTAATCTGCTAGCCACAGAAACAAAAGCAGTGGCAGTGTTGCTAAGGCTTTTTTTCCCTCTTTGTTTCTGTGGCTAGCAGATTAACCCCTGCCTTTCATGCACCTGTTTGCATTTACCTATAAATTGATTGAGCAACTTCCATTCTGTGTTTGTACTGTTTGTGGGCTTGTCTGGGAGCAGCAGCTGAGAGGGGGAGTTGTTCCACTGCAGCCAAACATATATATATATATGACCCAACATTGGGACTCTCATTGTTAGAGTTAGGACCACCATATGCAGAAAGGCCTTGACGGTGGCTGGTGGCTTATCATAAATTTGCGCAAATATGTGTAACGGACATTTCTGCGTTTTATTTTACAGATATAACGGCAGGAGCGTTTTAAGAAGTGAGGGGGCCCGTGTGCAGGATTTGCACATGGGCTCCCCCACCCCTCTTACCTGAGCGAGGAAAAGGGGGTGGGGCTTAACTGCGCTGTAAGCCCCACCCCCTTTTGCCCCGCGAATCCGGACAGTCCCACCGCAGGGGAAGGGGGACTAATTTAGCATCTATATCTTTGCTCCGGAAGATATTAGAGGGAAAAAATAGATGCTGAATGGCCCCCTTCCCCTGCCAACCAAGGGTGCAGGATGCATGCCACAGGGCCCCCTGTTCTGAGGGGCCCATGTGCACTGCACACCCTGCACCCATTATAGATACGCCTATGTTTAACGGTATAGTCTGTTAAGGTTAGCCAGTAGTAAGGGGAGGGTTAAGTTAAGGGTAGTGTTAGTGACTGGAGAAATAATAAGGGGCAGACATATGGAAGGCTGAATTAATAAAAGGGGCAGACACTAGTCCCACCCTCTGGAAGGTGCAAGACACACCCACTTTCACTAGACAGACCCCCTTGGCGGTACAAGACACACCCTCTCTACCATACTGCAATATTTTGTCCCTCTTTCCAATTCTCAAATGTTGGGAGGCGTGTTTCTGTATACTGTGCAATATGTACTGTTAATTGCATTTCATGTATGTATCATTGTACTCTGTATGTACATGTTCATCAGCATTTGTGTTTGTATTGTTCTGATTTAATCCTATTTTGGTGCTTTCACATATATTGTTTGTGCATGTGGTCTCTGGTGCACTGAAGACCTACATGGAGGATGTGAATGGTTTGCCATAAATTACTTATGTACATTTGTTGCAGTATTTTAAGGGGAAAAAAATAAACCAACAAAGTGGTAAGTTCTAATGAAGCATTGAATATATCATCAACAGATTTCAGATCCAGAAAATATTGTGCAATCTGTTTAAATAGACCATAAGCAGGTGTAATGAGGCAAAAGGATATATACTATATACATTGTGTGGTAAAATATATATATAATAAAGTATAAAATGTGCTGCAGTGTGCTGTATATTAAGCTCAGCCAAACTAGTTATTAAAATGATAATAAAATATTGCTGTCACCTTGTTCATATCATAAGTTTGTAATGAAAATTCTGTGGTGGGCAAACAAAAAAAATTATCTATGTCTGCTAAAAGACTTTAAAGCTTCCAAAAAATAAATAAAATAAAACAAATGCCTATTTGAAGGTATTCAAGTTTAAGTCATTCAAAAATGCTACTCACATCTACATGCCATTTTTGTCCATTATGATGCAGCAACTACAGCTTTTGTTTACTGCTCTAGCATTATATCTATATACAGCTGAAGAATACATCAATAATATATCATGGACATCAAATTCTGTAGCCAGTTCTTAAACCACTTAACTGAACTAATGCATTTTTTTCTGACAATGTCATGTTTTGCACATAATTTCCTATGCATTTTCTCAAGGTAGGATATAATTTTCCCCCACAAACTACAGAATAGCATAAAAGAAACAGAATAGTCTATAGCAACTTAATTACACAAATGAAATATGTAATTTCTATGCATTTTAGTATGCAGCATTAAAAGCATACAAAACATGTAGAAAGTCTAACAGTGCACATATAATTTAAAAGCCTTAAAAGTGTACTAAAGTAGCTTTATAAGAAATATATGTATGTATGTATGTATATATGTATGTATGTGTATATATAT